>ML808841.1:0-58807 GCA_009831015.1 Picea engelmannii
GGGAGTGAGAAAGAATGGTGGCGACATTGCGAGCGTCGAGGCGAGAGTTGATGGTGTTGAGAACGGCTCCGGCCATCGGAATGGCGAAATGCGCCTCGTAGAGAGCAGGAACATTAGGAGCCAAAACTGAGACGACGTCCCCTTTCCGTATTTGGAGACGATTGACGAGAGACGAGGCCACACGTCTGCAACGCTCCGAGGTCTCGGCCCACGTAAATCGAAGGTCTCCTTCATCATAGATTATGGACGTCCGATTCGCATACACCAACGACGCTCTTTCGAGAAAGGTCAAGGGTGAGAGAGGCACGTAATTTGCCCCGCACTTTCCCAGATTCTCCATCCCCTACCCTACTTCGGGCCCCGCGGGCTCGCTCTGTAACAGAGTGCAACGTTAAGCAACAGTGGGATTAAGAAAAAATGCTGTGGACGCAAAGCACAATAAGAGAAGAGACGAGACGAGTGTTTGTGTTAATGCTGGCGGTCTTTATAAAGCGAGAGAAGGCTAGGCCTCGATTTGGTCCTCAATGATTGGCTTGAGAGACCCGATTATCGGACCGCGGAGCCGATGTAAACCGCTAAAATTTCGACCTAACACCGGACGACGGTGCTAATGTAAAACGCGAAAGTTTCGCAATACCGATCTCAGATCGGAAGAAAAGAAAGATCAAGAGACCTAATAATTGACGAGCACGTCGTTTTGAGAGACAAGTAGGCCTTCATTGGTCCACAGGCCTGCCTCAACTTCATCGATACGCTACCAGATTGAGTGGATGAGTTTTGTGGGAAAGGAGCGATAAATAGCAGTTGCGTCCGCCATTTTAATATCTGGGCGTTGTTGCCCAGAGATGGAAGTTAGATAGAAATGGAAAGAGACACATTGCTGTGTAATTGTTCCGTCAGTCATTGAACTACAACTAGCACAGTCGCAAACTTGTGGTTGGTGAACGTGAAAGGTTTCCAGCTCAATCATTGAATTACAACTAGCACAATCAAACTCGTGGCTGGTGATGGTGAACATGAAAGGTTTCGGCTAGTAAAATTCTCATTCTCAAAGCAGTAAAAATCCGGCTGCTAGGTAAAGAAAACTTTAATTGAGACTAGGCTATGAACGGAGAATATGAAAGGGTTGGAATTAAGTTTGCCAATCATTTGAATATGGTGATTTGATGGTCACACATATTAATGAATATGAGATTTCATTCATTGATTTGGAAGGACCACCAATAGTATGCAAACATCTTTAATTAGATTTCATTCATTGATTTGGAAGGATCACCAATAATATGCAAACATCTTTAATTAGATTTCATTCATTGATTTGGAAGGACCACCAATAATATGCAAACATCTTTAATTGATAACCATACCATTGAAATTTATAGTTAAAAGATGATTAAATGTACCTATTTTCAATAAATGTGATCTTTCAAGTAAATAAATATTATTCTTTATATGGCCACCATTTCTTTCACATTTTCTTTTCCTCAGTAAATAAAGTGTAAGTAGATCTAACTATAAAAAAAAATATCTTTTCCTTACAAATCACATATCATAACACTATATGTGAAATGAGTGGAATTAAAGATAAAAAAACATATATTATTTTTCAAAAAATCATAAATTCAAATTTAGGAAAAAATCATTTTTAATACTTTCATAATTAAATTTATTTAGTGATATATGTTAAAAGCCTATACATTACCATAAGACTACATGTGAAATGAGTAGGATTAAAGATTAAAAACATATATTTTTATACATTGCCATAAGACTATATGTGAAATGAGTAGGCTTAAAGATTAAAAACATATATTTTTCTTGTAAGGATTTTTTTTTTTAATACTTGACAATTTTACTAGTGCCATTTAATAATACATTGTTAATTTTACTAGTGATATTCAATAATACATTTTTCACATGTAGATGAAAAACAAATATATATGTATTTTAAAATTATATATGATTTTTGAAGGGTTGCAATTAAAAGCATTTACATTCAACATTTTTATAACATAGTAGTCCATACTTTTACCTGTAAGTCTTCTTTTGAAACTTGATTTAGGTATGAGGAGTGATGGAAGATAGCGTACTAGAAACATTGAAAGTGGAGGATTTTGCTTATAATATTGGGAAGATCTATTTGCAAGTACATGAGACATTGTAGAAATCACAAGAAAGATACAAGTCCATACATGATGAGCACATAACTGAGAAATCGTTCAAAGTGGGAGACAAAGTTTGGTTATAATTGAACAAGGAGAGACTATACGGTCCTCGTAAGAAGATCAAGGCTTTATGGTATGGTATTTTTGAAGTATTAGAGAAGGTGGGTGATAATGCCTACAAACTTAGTATACCCCATATATGCACATTTACTCAATAGTAAATATGGAGAACTTGAAACTCTATGAGCCTTCCATGCTGCACCAGGAAACTAAGGAGCGGGTCCTACCTACCATAGAGGACTTAGCACTAGAATATTGGGCAGAGTTGGTTGAAGATACAGTTTTTCAAAAGAATTATAGGACTACTAGATGCGGGAAACATGACCTTTGGAAGATTGAGTTGAGAGGACAACTTCTAGGAAAGGAAAATTGTTGGCATGGGGCAGACCCAGGGTTCATCTCCAAGAGTGCGCCAACAAGCCCTAACTACTAGCACTTTTGGCAACACTTGCGAAGAAGATGCAGTCTCACCTGAAGAAATTATGAGGGGGTTGCAGGATAGAGATGTCTATAACCAAGAGGAATATCAAGTGGATCTAACACAGGAACAACACAGCATTCATATATCACTTATCAGCTTGATCTACTCCATGCATCTATCAGATCTACCTTAGCAATGCAATAATAGTATATGAATGACAAATACAAAATACCAATCATACACAACACAAAATATATGTGGTTCACCCTCTCTCTAGGGATACATCCACAGAACGGTGCTATATTATATTGAGGTAAAGCATACAGTTATTGTCTATGCTCCTAGCTAGTAGATCTCCTTTCTTCTCCTCTCTTTCTCTTCCCTCCTTGTGCACCCAGCTACAGGGTTGATCTTCGCACCCAGCTGAAGATATTACAATACCAAAAGGATCCCCCACTTAACACTTATCTCTCATAATACAATAATCACTCACATCAACAATGACAACCTATCTTGATACCAACCCGACCCAGGTCCTCTTGACCTCTATTTATACATTACAATAGCTCACTGACAGCCTTAGGCTGAAACCTAGGTGTACAAAACCCTAGATACCAAAACCCTAGGTGTCTAAAACCCTAGGTCAACTTGACCCATATTTTAAAGGCTTCGTCGGCCTGTCTTTCCTTCCTTCTCGCGCGATGCTCCAAAGCATCCAATGGTGGATCTTTCTGCTTCCTGACTTGTCCATGATCCTTCTTCCTTGTTGATATGTCATCCTTGATCTCCTCGTCCAACAGCTTGCTTTCCCTCACTTTGCTCCGTCTTTTCTTCTCTTTTTCTCACTTCAACCCAGTGGCAGTCAATGTGTCTTCCACGAAGTTCGCATTTCACCTCTTCTTCCTTGATCTTCACTTCCTTTAACAACCCAGGGCCAACAGGCCCCCAACACTCACCTGTGACTCGTCCATAAGCACTTCAGATATGATATTCCTGATTTACCTTGACTTTGGGTTGCGCAGTGCAGCCTTTGCTTTATGCTCTATGCTTCCTCCTCGTCCTTGTGCAAACTTCATTTTTTGTGTCTGGTATCCAGTTTAACCTGCACATGGTACCTAGACCCTTTTCTTTATGCTTCTTACCCAGGGCTATGAGGCAGTTGATTGTCATAGTACAACTTTAGTGGACTCCCATTTACCAAACCTTCCTTCCATTCTCCCTTCAATGTCTGCAGTTGCACAACTCCTCCTTTTGTAACATAGGCGATCTCATATGGCCCGAGCCAATGCGTTATGAACTTCCCAAGATGTTTTAGGAACTTACTGTCATACACCAGTGTTGAAGAGAAATCCCCCTGCAGACAAGTGGATCCTCTCGAAGTCCCTAGACTCCTAAGACCAAGACAAAAAGTGCTTAACATGGACACTGACTTCCTTTTAGATCTAATCAAGCTAACGAATGAAAGAGAAAGAGGAATATATGTACCGTATGAACAACGGTTGTCCTTGCAAATTCCAGGCTGAACTTCGATCTTGAGCTCCTTGATAGGTCCTGCAAAAAAAACAAAGGTACAAAAGACTTCATATTCTACTGAGATTAGCTCAAACATAGATCCATCTACTATAGACAAACTTATATGGAACAAGTACAAGTTTGAAAGAAACAAGCCAAGCTATGATTGTATTAATGAGAACAAAGTGTTACTTACAACCATGGATGTGAGTGCATCATCTTCATCAAGCTCTCCTTGTCCAAACCCTTACTTAAACAGTCCACACACGAAATGTTTATGTTCCAAATGACATCTTCCTCATGAGATCATAAGTTATATGCTTCACAAGACTTTCCATCCCCCACTTTCACCATGAGAAGGCCTCCTTATATAGGCTTGGAGAGGCCCAACCACTTGAGATATCTTTGGGGTAAGTTGAGGATTCTCCTCCTTCAGTTATGGATCTTCCCTAAGATCATGGCTTGACCAAGGATTCGAATCCAACTGCCTTCATAGATTGAAGGGATCTCTTCCTGATTTTCGTCAACAAGTCAAAACTCGCCCAGAAAAGGTAGTGCTCCCCCAAAAGGGGCACCAGAGCATTATAACACTCCCCTAAAAGGGTGCACAGAGCGTCAACGCTCCTTGTCAATGTATAGGGGAATGCTCCTCTCCAAAAATGTCTTTTGAGTGGATTTTCCAGTGGCAAAAGGTTTAAAAACTTTGTTAACCCATTCCTCTTCTTCCAAATCAGTTGTTTGAGGTATTTGAACTGTGTCTCTCCAATGTCGTTATAGGCACGACATAGACAGTATGGAAGTATTCTTTATCTGATACTTGTGACCAAAATGTGACGCTTATAATATTGATAACAATGACACTAAGCCATTGTTGTAATGAGTAATTTTGATGTGTAACAGATTGCCCCCCAAAGTATGAAGTTAGAAGATGAGAACTGATAACTGAAATGCTTTGTAGATTTTCAAGCAAGGGTACGAACTCAGAGAACCTGACAGAAGCTGCACACGACCATCAAACAAATGTTAAGACATACTTCAAACCCAAGGCAAACATACCTATGCTTGAGTGATAGAGACTTTCAAGGTATGGCCGCCATAAATACACTACGGATCCATAATTATATTGACAAAGAGATATAGCCACCGAATATACAATGTGAATCTATATTCCTATGACCTGAACTGATCATAGCCATGAAGAATACACAGTGGATCTACGAGATGACAAGACATAGCCATGAGCAATACAAAGTGGATCTATGTAACAGTATATGTGTCATTGTTCAAAAGAAACTCCTTCGCAACTTGGGCAAAGTACATATAAGAGTGATGACTCAACCCAGGGTCTTCTTACCGATCCCAATGTAGTACGAATCTAACCATGTGGATAGATGTCCTGATGTCGAACATGGCAGAAACCACTTGATTACTGGTCAATGATGTAAATCGTTAACAAGCACGAGAGAAATCACCATTGATTTCAATGATTCCCAAGGTACCCTAGTACATTCCAACGAATGTGAATAGATAAGATGAAGTCGAACATTAGTGGAATCATCCGATCAGAGGTCAATGATATAAACCCACTGTCGGATGCAAGGAGGACTACCATTGAGGCATGCAGGTCCCAAGGTACTAACTGGTTTCTAAGTCTAGTTCCCAGATAATGTGTTGAAGTAGACAGGAACAGCCTCGTCGAAGGAGGGCCTTGATGTATCCCCCATCAACGACACGAAACTGACACAGAGATGTAATTGGTGGATAAAATGCACTGACACAGGTATTGAAACAAGTTATTTGTGATGGTTGACTCTCGAGGCAGATACTTCCCTTGAACACCAAGGCACAATAGCAGAAACATGACATGGACCAAAACACGATGATGCAGTGGATACTGTGACTTTCGTCGGGTGACCCAAAGGAGTAAGAAAACTCAGAGGATTGGTTTAGTGCAGAGGTTCAGCAGATTAAGATGTGCACAAAGACAAAGTGTCGTGTTCAAGGGCGACTCTAAGAGTTACTGGTAATGTTCTCAAAAACTGCTTGGCTTGCTTCCTTCAATTTTTCCCCCATCCAGATAGATGAGTACCTCTTTTTAATTTAGTGAGCTCGAGGAGGGTAACACATGCTTGATATAACTCACCTTCGGTAAGTTCCTCTTCCTTTTTTTTAACGAACTGGAAGAAGTAAGAGTTCGGTCCCATATGGGCCCTTCAGTGTATGATGGTTTAATGAGTCCAGAGAAGGTAAACTCGATGGTTTTTCATATTTAGAGAGTCTGAAAATAACTTAAAAATGACTCCAATGTGGTCCTTTTTCGTAATGTTAGTCTCACGAGGCTGAAAAAGAGATAAACTACCACTCGAAAGACGCCCTTTCAAACCTTTTAACGAGTATGAAAGGAAGCAAGATCACTCGACAATCTTTTCATGTTTAGAGAGTCTGAAAAGAGCTTAAAGACGACTCCAAGGGGTTCCTTTTTCGTGTATCCATACGGGTCCAAAAAAGAGATAAAAGTTTACCCGGATGCATTCTCATGTATTTACGAGCATGAGAAAGAACAAAGACTAAGCTCGATATGCCCCTAGTTTGAAATCTAGTGGCTTAACTCCATAATGATCATCAAAGGCTGGAGACATGCCCTCTAAGCTTCAATTCATTCACCGACTTTAAGGTTGTCACCAATTTCTCGACTAGATGAGAAAAAGAAGAAGAGTGGATGAAAAGAAGGTTCAAGAGAGCTGACTATTTCATTTTTTAACGAGCTTGACAAAGGAAAATAACTATGCTCAGGGTTCCAGGTTCGATCCCCAGATTGTTGTTTCATTTTTTAATGAGCTTGCTACAGAGAGGAAAACTATGCTCAAAGCCTCTGTTTCATTTTTTAGTGAGATTGCTACAGAGAAGAGAAATTATTCTCATAGCTTCTCCTTGATCATGGCTTCCAAGAGAATAATGCTCTGGAAGGACACCATGTCAAGGGACAAGACTCAGGCATGGCTTCCAAGAGATCTTCATTAGATGGAAGAACATTACTCTGGAAGGAAAACATGTTGAGGGTCGCGACAGGGGTAAGGAGATTAGGCTCCAACAACACTACCGAAGAGATCACCATGTCCATGACCGGATCCAAATCATTGGAAGCTAAAATCATGGGAGATGATGGAAAATCAACATCAGGAGGGGAGATAGAGTGTATATCTTCCCGAATTTCTTCATGAGGGGGAAGAAAAGAGGATCGGTGATGGTTATTATCCTGAGGTAACTTGTCAATGTGAAGCATTTCCATAATAGATTCATCAAAAGGAAAAATTGGGGAAATGTAGTCGATCAAAGACGACAAGGAACTTAACTGTGGTGGCATCGAGTGATTGTCTGGTGCCAATAGATGTTGGTCATCCGAAGAGGGAGAGGCGGATTGGATAGAAACGTATGATGTTTTGGCTGAACTAAGTGGCACGGTGTCACCTAGTGCATCGAATTCCAATGGACTAGGTACAATCCAATGGTCAAATGATTCCAAAGATTGATAAGCTACGGTCGAAATCATATCGACAGTGGAAATATGATGTGTAGTTGGTGGAAGTGGTGTAGGGAATGTACCCATGAGGCTAGAATATTTCAGTAATCCAACACCAACGCTTTCATACGTGATCTTGTGATCTCCCAAGAAAGGAATATTGTTCGTAGCGAGAGCGCGAGCATTGGTCATGCGAAAATCCAACTGATCAACAGTGACAATTTTTCCCTAATGAGGAAATTGTACATATCGAAATACCGACGAGGCAACGACAGTCATAGCATAAAACCAACTTCTTCCAAGTAAAAAGTTGTAATCGAGGGGAGCATCTACCACCTTGACATCAACAGTAATAGTTTTTCCACCCAATTGGATGGGCAAGGACTGTAAAAGCCCATGGGGATGAAAACCTCGCCCATCGAAAGCGCGTAACATCGTTGGGGATTTGTTAAGTGCAGGTGATTTTAAACCTTTCCAACACGCCAAAGACATGACACAAGTAGAGGCTCCCTCATCCAAGATTGTTCGGTGTATTTGTTGATTGTGAACAACAACATCAACTTGGAAAGCAAGTTGGTGGGAGAGTCGAGACGCATAATTGTCCAGGTTAAACATGATATGGTTGGATGACTCAGGATCAACAGCGCCAATTGCGGCCAAGAGTATTCTACATTGACTGGGGCAGTGTTGTAGAACTTCTAACGTAGACATAGCACACGGTGCTTGAGCCAAATCTTCAAAAATGTTGTAGTTCTAGGAGGCACGTGAACTAGGATTAAAAGTAGCTTTGTGGATAGTGCTCTTAGGAGGGCATAAGATAGATTCGAACGAAGGTTTCTTGATCTGGAGTGACCCAGATGGAGGACTAGCAGACGGAGGACTAACGGAAGATGGTGATGGATCTAGTAAAGTACCGGTACCGTTAGTGTCTTCTCCTTTGTCAGGGTTACCTGGTGTGTCGTTTGTCTTATAACGAGTGCTCAAATTAATCCCATTAAACATATAAATATGTGCACTCGTCGAGGCCTCATCATGAGGATGGCTAGAACTGCCCCCAGGAGAGGGGGTTTGAGCAACCATGGATTGTTGTTGTGGAAAAGGCTGACTAAGCACAGTGGGTTGTGAATTTCCTTGGAAAATTTTGTCCACTTCATTGTGATGTGGACAGTCTCGAGTGTAGTGATCGTCACCACAAATGATACACGGGAATTTCAGTTTCGGTTGTGGCTGCTTTTCAGTAGCAGGTGTTTGAGCTTGATTTTTTGGTTGTTGCTTGTTATTGATATTTTTTGATTTATTCTTTGTCTTCTTCTTACCTATGGATTATCATGAAGGGGTAGATTGAACTGCATTCACCTCAGAGATCTGAGTGTGGGGGGAGGTAGAGGGGAGTGGTCGATTGGGAAGTAGATTGAGTTTTGACGGAACAGATAACACCATCCGCATGAGATGAGGATGATGGCTTAGATGGATCGGTATTATCTCAAGCAGCATTCGGAAGCAAATCATACAAAGTACCAGATTGTGAATAAACCAAATCTAAGTACTGAGCCTGAGCAATGGCTTCTTCCTCGGTGACCGCGCCACCCATAGCGACATTGTGAGAAATCGGGGGTAAAAGTGATTTAGTAAACCATTCCGCCAATAATATGTCAGGAATTATTACCTTGATCATCCTTCGTCGTCATCTCGACTCATGAATATGGTCAAAGATATGCATGGAGTCAGTTTGATGAAGGGAGGTCAAAATTTCAATACCCGTCTCGTAGCGAATAGGTAGTTGAAAGTGCGTGAGGAAATACATGGCAAGGGAGTTGAAATCATGAAAAAAAGCACGTGGTAATTTAATATACCACTTTGTTTCGGATCCTATAAGTGTTCGTTGGAAAAGACGCAAACGTACAGAATCATCCATGAGGGATTTTGATGAACACCAGAAATGGAAAGTCATCACATGGTTGTTTGGATCTTCGCTAGATTTTTCGTCAAATTTTGGAATATCATAAGGAAGTTTAGCTGGAATAACTGGTCAAACCGGAGAATGAAAAATATGATCATTCGTTAACTGAGACAGGTCTGGGAGATCTAGAGTCGCAAGGAAAGGTAGTTGTTGGTTAATCTGCAGATGATACTAGTGTGGCATAGGAACACCAATAGGACCATACACTAGGTTAGGTGGATAAGTATAACCAGTGGTTCCTCCTACATAAGGTTGATGTTGACCAGAGTACATAGGATTCGAGGGGGTTTGAGAAACATGTGTGAGTGGAGGATAACCAGATGGGTTTTGAGGATTATAAGTTGGATTTGGTGTTTTCCTATAAGGGGGGTAAATACTTTGTCCATAAGGAGGATATAGATGAGTTCCTTGAGGAAGAAGAGGTTGTTGTGGACCTTGAGGATTATGTCCTCCCAAGAACTGTGGGTTTCCTGGGAAAGGAACATTCCATGGATTGGGCATTGCAGATGCATTTTGTCCCCAGTGGAGTCGCCAATTTCTGTCGAAGATAAATCCCCCTGTGGACAAGTGGATTCTCTCGAGGTCCCTAGACTCCTAATACCAAGACAAAAAGTGCTTAACATGGACATTGAATTCCTTTTAGATATAATCAAGATAACGAATGAAAGAGAAAGAGGAAGATATGTACCTTATGAACGACGTTTGTCCTTGCAAAGTCCAGGCTGAACTTCGATCTTGAGCTCCTTGATAGGTCCTGCAAAACAAACAAAGGTACAAAATATTTCCTATTCTACTGAGATTAGCTCAAACATAGATCCATCTACTGTAGACAAACTTATATGGAACAAGTACAAGTTTGAAAGAAACAGGCCAAGTAATGATTGTATCAATGAGAACAAAGTGTTACTTATAGCCATGGATGTGAGTGCAACAGCTTCATCAACCTCTCCTTGTCCAAACCCTTGCTTAAACAGTCCACACACAGAATTTTGATGTTCCAAATGACATCTTCCTCATGAGATCATAAGTTAGATGCTTCACAATACTTTCCATCTCCCACTTTCACCATGAGAAGGCCTCCTTATATAGGCTTGGAGAGGCCCAACCACTTGAGATATATTTGGGGTAAGTTGAGGATTCTCCTCCTTTAGTTATGGATCTTCCCTAAGATCATGGCTTGACCAAGGATTCGAATCCAACTGCCTTCAGAGATTGAAGGGATCTCTTCCTGATTTTCCTCAACAAGTCAAAACTCGCTCAGAATAGGCAGCGCTCCCCCAAAAGGGGCACTAGAGCATTATAACACTCCCATAAAAGGGTGCACCTAGCGTCAGTGCTCCTTGTCAATGTATAGGGGAGCGCTCCTCTCCAAAAATTTCTTTTGAGTGGATTTTCCAGTGGCAAAAGGTTTAAAAACTTTGTTAACCCATTCCTCTTCTTCCAAATCAGTTGTTTGAGGTATTTCAAGTGTCTCTCCAATGTAGTTATAGACACGACATAGACAGTATAGCAGTATGTTTTTTCTGACACTTGCGACACTTGTGACCAAAATGTGACACTTGTAATATTGATAACGACGACATTGGGCCATTGTCGTAATGAGTAATTTTGATGTGTAACAACCAGTACCAGATCACCTTGCTTAAATGCCTTCTTCTTGATGTGCCTGTCATGATAGGCCTTTTCTCTTTCCTTATGAACCTGCTGATGGAATCCTGCGATAAATCTATCTTCTTCGAGTTCAACTAACTGTGCGAGCCTCTCCTGAACAGCACCAATATCATCCATACTTGTAAAGGAAATGATTCTTAAGCTTGGCAC
Organism: Picea engelmannii; assembly: GCA_009831015.1. NCBI lineage: Eukaryota > Viridiplantae > Streptophyta > Pinopsida > Pinales > Pinaceae > Picea > Picea engelmannii. The sequence goes on from ML808841.1 coordinate 11,460, forward strand.
CAAGTAGTCCATTGGGACAACAGCTTCAAGACCATAGACCAACTTAAAAGGGGTCTGCATGGTCATCTTTTTGCAAGTGGTTCTATATGCCCATAACACTATTGGTACTCTCAAATCCCAATCATCTCTATTCACACAACAAATATTGGTTAGTGTTGTTTCCAATATCTTGTTGAATGCTTCAACTGTCCCATTTGCTTGAGGGTGGTACGGTGTGCTCTTCGGATGGTGGACTATAAATTCTTTAGTCAAGGCTTCAACTGTTTTATTTATGAAATGTGTTCCTTGATCACTCATGAGGATATTTGGGCATCCAAACCTGGTTATGATGTCATCAAATATGAAGTGCGTGGATGTAGTTGCACTACAGTCCTTGAATGCTCTTGCTTCATCCCATCTGGTCAAGTACTTTGTCGTAGTGATGATGTATCTTGCTCCTGTATGCTTTCCTAGTGGATTTATAGGTCGAACAAAGTCAATGGCCCATTTCTCGAATGCTTGTAGGGTCAATTGTGGTGCCAATGGAATTTCATCTCTTTTGGATAGTTTCCTAACTCTCTGACATACATCGCAGGCTCTAGAATAGTCTTTAGCATCTTTGTGTAAGGTAGGCCACCAAAGGCCAGCTCTAAGAACCTTCTGCGCAGTTGCTTTACCTGCATAATGTCCTCATGTGATGCCTTCATGAGCTTCTGCAAGTATCAGCGGTCGTTCTGCCTCCATAACGCATCTTCGCAATATCTCATCCGGGCCCATTTTGTATAGATGTCCAGCTATAAGTGAGAAGTCTGTAGTGCGCAGTACTAGTTGTTTCTTCTATGGAATTGTATACTCACTAGGTGCCATTTCTATTGACAGGAACTGGACTATTTCTGCGAAGTGGTCATCGTTCTTTCTAATAGCTAGTAGTTGTGCATCTGGCAGTGTATCTTCCAAATTAGTGGGCTCTTCTCCATGTTCCAACCTCGACAAGTGGTCATGACCCTTTTTCATTCTTCCTGGTTTTACTATGATCTCAAGATCATACTCTTGAAATAGTAGCAACCATATTCATATCCTTCCCCCCAACACTGGCTTGTTGACTAGGTACTTCAGCGCAGAGTGATCAATAAACATTTTAAAGTGTCCTCCCAACAGATAGTGGAAAAAATTTTGTAATGTGTACACCATGGCTAATCCCTCTCTTTCAGTAGTGGTATAATTAATCTCAGTTGTGAATAGCTTCCTTCTAGAAAAGGATAATGGGTGGTTGATGTCTCATGTTCCTGGTTGTGCTAACACAGCTCCCAATGAAATGGATGAGGCATTGACATGCACATGAAACTCCTTGGTCCAATCTGGGAAAACCAGAATGGGCGTAGTAACCATTTTTTGTTTTAGTGTGTCGAAGCTCTGTTGGCGTTGTTCAGTCCAACTAAAATGACAATCCTTTTTCAATATCTTCTCCATGGGTGTTGTAATCTGATCATATCCCTTAATGAACTTCCTGTAGTAGCATGTGTGTCCCAGTATAGTGCACAGTTGTTTAACTATTGTAGGAGGGGGTATATCGACTATAATAGCGATCTTGGATGGATCTAATAGCAAGCCCTGCTTGCATACAATATGACCTAATATCGCTCTAAATGGTGAGAAGAAGATGCACTTCTTCATATTCAAAGCAATTTGACACTGCCTACATTTGTCCAACATTAGCCTTAGACATTCAATGTGATTTTTCAACAAACTAAAAACAGTCCAGTCATCAAAATATGCTTCTAGGAATTTATGCAGAAACTCTTTGAACGCTTTGACCACACCCTGGAAAAGATGGTTGGGCCATTCTTCAATCCAAATGGCATTATTGTATACTAGTAGGATCCCCATTCCGTGGCAAACATGGTCTTGTGGCAATCTTCCTTGGCAATGCGGATTTGATGGTATCCTGAAAATCCGTCTGTAAAAGAATATACCTCTTGGCCTCCCATGTTATCTAACACTTCGTCTATGAATGGTGTAGAAAAAGGGTCATGCATACAAGCATCGTTCAGCTTCCTAAGATCTACGCAGATCCTGATTTCTCTTGTTTTCTTGTCTTTCACCACCATAGGGCTTATCCACTCTGATTCTTCCACGGGTTCTATAATCCCTTCTTCCAGCATTCTGTCAAGCTCAATCTTCACTTTTTCCTTATATTTAGGGTGCAATCTGTAAGGTATTTGTTTGACTGGTCTAGCATCTGTTTTTAAATGGATCCTCATCTCTCCCATAGGCCCTTTAATACCCTTCATATCAGTGAACTTGGTCGAAAACAAGTCTTGATACTCGTGCAGCAACTCTGTAATCTTGTGAATGGTAGAAGCATCCCAATAATCTCTGACATTGGCAAGATTTGGTGTCTCCGTTGTTCCAATATTGAATTTCTTGATCTTGATCCATTCTCCAATAAATGGTAACTCAACTCTTGGTCCTTCCACATCTCTTTGGTCTTCTGTCTCTATGATGTTCACCTTCCTCGAATCATCATTTTCATCAACGTTGATGTTGTAACAACTCTGTAGTTTCTAGAGGGGCGTAGTCTATTCGTCCTCTTCTTATTCCAAAGGGAGGTTAGATTCCTCTTTAAATAATTTATATCTCGCAATCTGTAATGCTTGATCTACTGAGGTATATTCACTTTCAAATAAAAAGGTGGTTATAAAATTCTAAATCATACCTTCCCAGTTTGCAGTGATGAGGTGTAGCTCCGCTTGAAGGTACCAGTTGATAGGTGTAGTTTCCAACGTGTTAATGAATTTGTGTGCCCACTGTTCTCGAGGGACATCACTCCAGGCTTCTTCGCATATGGTCCTTTGGGCATCTTCGACCTACCTTACTTCGCAACTTTCTGCTTGTTCCGAGAATTGCGTTGTCATCAAAGTACAACATTGTACCCAATCTGTAATATTACTTTTGTGTGTCCCCCACCATCTTGCTGGTGTGGCTTTCAAGGCCTCATCCATTTCCAAAAGCCTCTGTTGTGTTGGTACACTTTCTTCAAAATCTAATAGGAAGGCTTCTAAAGGGTTCAAACCATCAAATGTGGGTAAGTTACTCATTGTTGTGTCGATCCAGTGAACTTCTCTGGTTAATCTAGCACATCTTCTGGCAGATACTTCATACATATGGTTCTTCCAGTTATCCATTACTTCTTCTAAATCTGATGAACACGTGTTGTCACTTCGCCAGCTTAAGTTCCCATCATCTATAGGATTAATGTAGTCTTGTTGTCTAGTTGTTAGCTTGTATATGTTTTCTAGTGCGTATGCGCTTCTCTGATGGGCTCTATGTATCGCTGACCTTCATCTAGATCTAAAGGTGCGATGACCCTCAGGCCGTCTCCTTCAAAAATCATATTTATTTTCTTTAAGTCAATAATAGTAGAGTTATTAAAGGCCCAATCAATTCCTAATAGTGTAGGGTAAGGGCAATTGTCATCAACTATTTCAATTAACTCAAAATCTGCAAATGTTCTTATTCCATCAATGTCCACTGGGACATGCTCCAATTGTCCAAATGGGCTAACAGCTTGTTGGTTAGACATCCTAATCCTGATAGGGGAACATATCAACTTCAGTTTTCCCATTTGTGCCCAGGTTTGCTTCGTCATGACATTGACCTCCAACCCTAAGTCGAGGACCACATAGTCTATCTCATATTCTCCTATTTGAGCGTTCAAATGTAATTCCTTATTTTTCCTTCTCTTCTTACCAATTTGGTGTATTTCCCTATTTAGTAAGGGATCTATATTTCCTTGCTCATATTGTTTGATTAAATTTTGTAATTCTTGTACAACGCTTTCATCTTGAATCAACTTAATACAAGTGTATAAAAATTCCATGAGCTTGCTTACCTATTTTCCTTCTTTTGGTGAAGAAGACTAATCAAATGCTAGAGGCATTCCATATTCTCTCACTTTTGGTCATGTCTTTGATGCAGAGCCTTGGTTTCCTATGAATTCTTTCCTAGCCTCCTCAAACATCTGTCTTTCTTTCTTTGCATCAAAAGTTTGGGTCTTCTTTCCAGCTTTCCAGATTCGCGAATCTTTTGTAGTCTTCCCTTGTGTCAGTCTGTCTTCTCCTGTAACAGTGCCTCCTCTAGTTATAACAACGACTCTAGGGTATTCTCTGTGAGGTTTAGCATAGATCAATTGCACTTGTGGGTTCTGTTGGGGTCCTCATCTTTCCCGAAGCTTAGCTAGCAGTACAGGACAATCTTCTATAACATGGTCAAACGAGTTGCAGTAGCTGCAAGTAGTACAACGGTTATGAAAATCCCTTGCAAGGTGTCCAGGTTGTGTGCAGTTATAACAGATGATTTGTCCTTGGCCTCAACCCATTCCTCCTCCTCGTCCTCTTCCTCTGAATCTACCGCGAGGATTGAATTTTCCTCTCCTAGGAGAGTTGTATTGCGTAGCGTTTCCTTCTTGTTGTACTTCACCTTGGATCTTATATATGTCTCTTGACCTTTCGTGCATGATATCATAAGCCATACAATCCCTATCATCATGCCCTACATACTTACATAATGTACAGTACAAACTTGTAGGTGTTTGAACATACTTTTACATGTAGTAACACTCACAAATACGATGTTTGTTTCTGCATACCTCGCACCAGGGTAAGGTGACTTGATTCAAAGGGCTCAGGCTCCAGAAGCCAAGTATTCATTGAATAGAGGGAAATGTTCCTTGTCATGGCCTTCTGATCGACATCTAACACAATAGATTTCTTCTCTTTTATCTTTTCCCTTGTCTTTCTTCATATCTTTGACCTGCAGAGACAAACTAGTTAGCTGACTCAGGATCTGACTCATACCTGAGTTGGATTATCCCATAGGGGTTGATTCAAGCTTCATGGCGATCTCCAATGCCTCAGCCTACGAAGAAATCTTATGTTGCATCAGGGGAACTCTGATGTGTGGTAAGAGGGAAGAAATGAACCATTCTTTGTTTTGTTCATCTGGGATCTAAAAAATCAAGGTTTTGAATCTATGATCGAATTCCCACACAAGTTCAAGCACCTTCTGCTTGATCTCTTTCAGCTCAGTGATACATTGTGACTCTGATTTAGGTTTTTTAAATTCTGTAATCAACACATTCTTGATCTGATTCAATGACTTAGGTTGTGCAAGTCCTTGGACGAGTTTCATGTACCAACTCAGTGCGTGATCTCTAAGAGTTGTGTTGAACTGGGTTCTTTTGAAAGCTTCATCTATGACATTCTTAATGTTCCATACAGCTTCATAGAGGAACCATTGTTGGTCAGGATCTTCAGATCCATCTCCCCTAAAGATAGGAAGTCTCATCTCATCTGCCATAGATCTTCCTAGGGTTCCTGACTGAATATGTGGTGGGCTACTATGGATAGTTCTCTGGACGCTCTAGTGACTGGGATTACTCTAGTTTCTTAAGACTGGATCAATAGGAAGGATAACAATACTTACTTCGATGGTCTGCATGGTTTCTGAGTTTTCAGGTTCTCCTCGGTGAAGTTCTTCAGCTTTTCCTTCCTCAGTCTCGGCGGGTTCTGAATGTTCTTCGTCCATCAGATCTGCTTCTTCTTCACTGTAGAAACCCTCCTCCTCATAGTTCTTCTTAAACAGGTTTGCAAGGCGGACCTCTCGGAACACTCTCCCACTGCGCATATGTCCAACTTCTATGTCACTGTCTCTGTCTGAATTTTTGAACATTATCCTTTACAAATCCAACCAATCTATTGTATATTCAAGATGTTCTTTTCATGCAATAGCATCTTGAGTCTCAACTTCAGGAATTGTAGAAATTTTCCTCTGGGTCCCTTGAAGGAATATATTTCATCTTGGTTGTACGACTCTACTCTGTCAACAACAAGCTCTTTGATGTACCCTCCAATGGTACTATCGAACCAATGATCTACTGCTCGTGATACGGTGTTATCAGCTTTCTTGACCTTCTTGATCAACTCCGACGTCCAAACCACATGAATTCTAGATTGGATCTCGAACTGGGTATCAGCTAATCTAGCTATCCACTCATATAGCTCCTAATGGATCCCTCCAAAGAATATCTCGTGTATATCAGTGAAGACATATATTTCTAGCCAATCCTCAATGCTAATATTAGGGTTCTTATTCTGGGCTTCAGCGAAGTCCTTCTCTTGATCCTCTATCCACTTTTGAATATTTGTCTTTGATGGGAACCACCTTGACATTCCCTCAAGAAGATTCATATCCTGACACAAACCATTTGTTGGCACAGGAGCAGACCCAGGTTTCAACTCCAAGAGCGCACCAATAAGCCCTAACTACTGGCCCTTTCAGCAACACCTGCGAAGCAGATGCAGTCTCACCCGAAGCAGTTATGAGGGGGTTGCAGGACAGAGATGTCTACAACCAAGGGGAATATCAAGTGGATCTAACATAGGAACAACACATCATTCATATATCACTTATCAGCTTGATCTACTCCATGCATCTATCATATCTACCTTAGCAATGCAATAACAGTATATGAATGACAAATACAAAATACCAATCATACACAACACAAAATATATGTGGTTCACCCTCTCTCTAGGGCTACGTCCATAGAACTATGCTACATTATATTGAGGTAAAGCATACAATTCTTCTCTGCACTTTTAGCTAGAAGATCTCCTTTCTTCTCCTCTCTTTCTCTTCCCTCCCTGCGCACCCAGCTACAGGGTTGATCTTTGCACATAATTGAAGATCTTACAATACCAGAAGGTTCCCCCACTTAGCACTTCTCTCTCATAATACAATAATCACTCACATCAACAATGAAAACCTATATTGATACCAACCCGACCCAGGTCCTCTTGGCCTCTATTTATACATTACAATAGCTCACCGATAGCCATAGGCCGAAACCTAGGTGTCCAAAACCCTAGATACCAAACCCTAGGTGTCTAAAACCCTAGGTCAACTTGACCCATATTTTCAAGCTTTGTCAGCCTGTCTTTCCTTCCTTCTTGCGCAATGCTCCAAAGCATCCAATGGTGGCTCTTTCTACTTGTTGACTTGTCCATGATCCTTCTTCCTTGTTGATCTGTCATCATTGATCTCCTCGTCCAACGAATTGCTTTCTCGCACTTCGCTACGTCTTTTACGCTCTTTTGCTCACTTTGACCCAGTGACAGTCACTGTGTCTTCTGTGAAGTTCGCATTTCACCTCTTCTTCCTTGATCTTTGCTTCCTTTAACAACCCAGGGCCAACAAAAATGGAACTCCAAGGAGAAGGTAGAGGAAACATTTCCTCGCCTCATTCAATAAAATATTTGCGATACCAAAAGCCTCCCAAAATGGAGAGGTGTGATCAGTATTGGATCATTATATACTTTGTCATCTATCTTATAATTTTTTGGGTGGAAAAATGGAAGAATTCGCTTGCAGGGCCCATTTTAGCAGCAGGTCTCAATCTGAAGATTTGTGTTCAAGAAATTTCTAGAGCCATTGCAACATCAAACAACATATTTGTTGAGTTTTAATAAGCTCGGTTAAGCATGTATTTCATTTAATTTCATAATGTCTTAACCATAAATAAGAATGTTGTAGTAACCAAGATCACAAGAAGAAACACCATGCACAAGTACACAAGATATATCCTGGGAAACCCTTCTCAAACAAGGGAGAAAAACCCAACCAAATCCTTTGCTATATTCTTCCAGAGAAAGACCTTTCACCACCAAGAATGACTTAGCACACAAGAGGGTGCTTAAGTCCTAGAAACCCTAGCGCCCAAGAGAGGTGTGCACCTTTTCCAAAGAGAAGTACTTGTTGAAATTTCCAAAACATGTGAGGAGGATATGATTCTACAATGGAGAATAATCTCCTACTTATATTAGACTTTGACTGATTTCGCAAGGGCGTCTTATTGGCACAACAGGGCCGACCTCTCTAAGTCAAATACACTTTATTATTATATTTATTATTATAATTAATATTATCATTATTAATTATCTTCTTTATATTAATCATATTAACATAGGGCCAACCTGTACCCTTTACATAATAACTAGGGTTACAGGTAGGTCTGACTCTTGAACAATATATAGCAAAGGATCTTATACACCAACTAGTGCTCATCCACTAGGGGCCACATCCATAGGTATGTCATACACCTAAGTCATTTCATTACACAGATGAGCTAGGTCCTCACACGTGTACTTATGCTCATCCATAGTCACGTCTGCTCTACAGATCTTCTTTCCCACTGCCACCAACAGGAGAATCATCTGGATTCTTCACATCAACTCTGTTGTTGTTCAGAGGAGTACATCACATCATCTTTGTTCTTATTCTCATGATGATGTGCCCAACGCTTTTTTGGGATTTCCCACATTCACCATGTGCTCAGCCACATGCATGTGCTAACTCAATAGATCACTTTTCCACCAGATGATTGTCTAGAGTTCTTCTCTCTTGCGTCATGGAGGAGGCCATATACATTCCTAGCCCCTGTCCCAGGATGGAACCACGAACCCTTTATTAGGGGATTTCTCTAAGGTTTGTAAGTTGAGAGTAAGACTTCACATAGCTGTTATATTCCACATCTCACAAGTTTGTAAGTTGGAGGATGTCTCCTATAGTTTCATTCATCAACACTCCCTCTCAGCTAGGGAGGCATTCTCCATTAGGCCAAGCTTCTCACGGAAATACTCAAACTTTGTCTTGGAAAGTGGTTTAGTGAAGATATCATCAATTTGTTCATGGGTGGAAAGATATTGAACATGTATTGTCTTCCTCTGTACCATATCTTTGATATAGTGGTACTTTATTTCAATATGTTTTGATTTGTCATGAAATACTGCATTCTCTGAGAGCTTCACATAGCTCTGGTTGTCACAATGAATGGTGGTAGGATCCATCTCATTTTCAAACAAATATGTCAAGAGTTTGCGAAGACAAATAGCTTCATGAACTGCCACACTTAGTGCAATGTATTCTGCCTCTGTCGTACTCAAAGTCACAGAGCTTTGTTTTTTGCTGCACTAGGAAATCATGGTTGATCCTAGGGTGAAGCAGCTTCTTGAGGTGCTCTTTCTGTCTATTACACTTCCTACCCAATCTGCATCAACATACCCTTCCAGTCTTAGATCCGCATTTATTGCATATTTTAGGCCATAGACAATAGTGCCATGTAATTATCTTAATACGTGTTTGGCAACTATCCAATGTGTCTGTTTTGGTTGGCTCATAAATTGGATAAGCACATTTACTACATAGAAAATGTTTGGTATAGTGTTAACCAGATACGTCAAGGATCTAATAAGCTATCGATATAAATGTGGATCTACATCTACAGAATCGATATCATTCATCTTATTCAGATCCATTACCATTGGGGTTGGCATGGATTTACAGACTGTCAATTGGAATATTTTCAGAATCTCCAAAGTATATTTTCCTTGGCTTAGGAAAATCTCGTCTGATCTCTGCCATACTTCTAGTCCCAAGAAGTAATGCATTTGGCTTAAATCCTTCATTTCAAATTTGGTAGTTAATGCATGCTTGCATTTAGCATTGAGTCTTTCTAAGCCGGTGATGAAAAGATCATCCATATGTAGGACTAGAATCAAACATTTGTTTCCATTAATGCTATAATAAAAGTTTGGGTCGGTTGAGATTTTATTAAAACCCAAACTTATCAGGAAAGCATCCATTTTCTCGTACCAAGCATGTGGGGCTTGTTTTAAGCCATATAGGTCTTTCTTCAATCTGCAGACATGAGATTTTTAGTTGTGTATAACGAAACCTTCTGGCTATTCAATGTAGACTTCTTCCTCAATTTCTCCATTGAGAAAAGTTGTCTTTACATCCATCTGATGTAGCTTCCATCCCATGGAAGCATCTAAAGAAATGATGGATCGAATGGAGGTATATCTAGCTACTGGTACAAAAGTCTCGTCATAGTCGACTCCCTCTATTTGTGAGAACCCTATGGCCACGAATCTTGCTTTATATTTTTCAATGCTTCCATCTGCAACATGTTTGATTTTGTAAATCCATTTGGAAGTTACTATGGACTTCCCTTCTGGCCTTGGGACAACATCCCATACATCATTATTTAGTATAGATTGATATTCTTCAGTTGTGGCATCTTGCCATACTTGTTCACCTAAGGCTTCTCCATGATAGGTTGGTTCTAAATCAATAATGTGAGTCATAGTTGAAAGGTAGCTAGAGAATCTCTTAGGTTTCTTACTTTCTCTAATTGCTCCTTGTGGAGATTTATGTCTTTATGCTTATTCTAACGTTTGGCATTCCCAAGTAGGTATTTTATGTCCAATAATGATGTCTCTAGGTACATTACTTGGGGTAACCGAATCTACTAGAGGAGTTGGATCAATTTGTGTTGTAGGTTCATCTGGAACATTGTCTGTCTCCCTCTGAATTTATGAATAAGGAGAAGGTATTGTTTCACCATCTATTTCCATATGAGCTTCTCTAGATTTCTAGAAGGCTACTTCTTCTTCAAAGGTGACGTCTCTTCTTACTTCAATTTGGCTTTGTCCTGGGATGTAGATTCGGTATGCTTTTGAGGATTCATTGTATCCTACAAAAGTACCTTTCCTTCTTGGAGGTTCTAGTTTGGATCTCTTTTCTTTAGGTACATGAAGGTACACTAGAAATCCAAATATTTTGAAGTGTCTGATTTCAGGTTTCACTTTAGTGAATGCTTCTTCTCAAGTAATGTTTTTCAGGATCTGATGAGGGCTACGGTTTTGAACATATACTGCAGTCATACATGCTTCTTCCCATAGAGTCATTAGTAGACTTTGATCATGTATCATTGCTTTAGTTTCTTCAATGATGGTTTTGTTCTTCCTTTCAACAACCTCATTTTGTTGAGGGTTGTACGGCACTATGAGCTCCCTCTTGATCCCTGCTTCAATACAAAAATTGACGAATTATTTTGAGGTGTATTCTCCTCCATTGTTTAATCTCAATACTTTGATTTTTCTTCCGGACAAGTTTTCTACCTGAGCTTTGAATTCTTGGAATGTGGCAAGGACTCCATCCTTGTTCTTTAGAAAATAGATCCAGGTTTTCTTGGAGTTATCATCTATGAATAGTACATAGTAAAAGTACCCATTTAGGGATGCAACGGTCATTGGCCTAGATACATTTGAATGGATCAAGTCCAAAATTTCCTTGGATCTGTTGTCACTGTTGGGAAAGGATCCTTTAACATTTTTACCAAGGGCACACCCTTTGCAAACGCCTTCATGTTGGATCTGGATCTCTGGTAGACCTGTTACCATTTTCCTTAGATATGGAAGAGCTCTATAATGAATATGAACAAGCCTTCTATTCCATAGCGCACTTAGGCTGATGGTGTCATGTAGTAAGGCTTGAACTGGTTTGATGGTCAACTTGTATAGGTTGTTGTCTCTGATGTCGATTACTTTGGAAGAGATGATATGAGAGTCTTTGAGCCATGCAAGGACTCTCCCATCTAAGAAAGTGATTTTGTAACCTTTGTCTTCAAGAGCCGAAATAGATACAAGGTTTCTCTTCATTCTTGGTACATATAATACCTCTTCCAGTTTGATTTGCATATCTGAATCTAGTTGAAAGGTGGAGGTTCCAAATCCTCTCACGTTATATCTAGCATCATCTCCAAGGACCACATGTAGATGTGTCTCTTTCTCAATGAAGTGTGTTAAATGATTCCTAATACCGGTCATGTGCCTGGAAGCACCACTATCAATTAGCCATTTGTTTTCATTGAGAGGAACCATATCTGAGAGTGTTGAGATGTTGATATCTTCATTGCATTGGAGTTTGGTGTTGAGCTTGCTTCCCATCATGAAATTTCTCATCTTCAGAAACCCTTGTCAACTAGGATAGAAAAACCTAACGGCTAGGCTAGACTAGAACTTTTAGGTTTTGTTGGGCTTATGACTGCCAACAATAAGCCTTTAAGTATGATAGCTTCTTCAAGAAATTCTCAGAAATAGGATTCAAAGTTTTCTGCAGAATTTTGACAAAACCCTAGAAGCTCTTAGGGTCAAAATTTTGAAAATGCTCGGAATTCAGTTATGAGACTTGTTGGAGGTACTTTGAAGGAGGTTGTACCTTTCTAATTCTTTTTCAGCCAAAACATCCAAGTTATAGTGGTGGAATTTCTCTGAAAAAGGAGGTCATACGGATTTTCTAGAAACCTTAGGAGGGTCGTATGATTTCTGCAAATGAGAGAGTAGATGTTCTGGAGAAAGCTTGTGCAATGGGATCTTCAAGACCTATGCTCTGATACCATGTTGAGTTTTCATAAGCTAGGTTAAGCATGTATTTCATTTAATTTCATCATGTCTTAACCATAAACAAGAATGTTGCAGCAACCAAGATCACAAGAAGAAACACCCTGCACAAGTACACAAGATATATCATGGGAAACTGTTCTCAAACAAGGGAGAAAAACCCAGCCAAATCCTTTGTTATATTCTTCAAGAGAAAGACCATTCACCACCAAGAATGACTTAGCACACAAGAGGGTGTTTAAGCCTTAGAAACCCTAGTTCCCAAGAGAGGTGTGCACCTTTGCGAAAGAGAAGTACTTGTTGAAATTTCCAAAACATGTGAGGAGGATATGATTCGACAATGGAGAATCATCTCCTACTTATATTAGACTTGGACTGATTTAGCAAGGGTGTCTTATTGGCACAACAGGGCTGACCTCTCTAAGTCAAATACACTTTATTATTATAATTAATATTATAATTATTAATTATCTTCTTTATATTAATCATATTAACATAGGGCCGACCTGTACCCTTTACATAATAACTAGGTTTACAGGTAGGTCTGACTCTTGAACAATATATAGCAAAGGATATTATACACCCACTAGTGCTCATCCACTAGGGGCCACATCCATAGGGATGTCATAGACCTAAGTCATTGCATTACACAGATGAGCTAGGTCCTCACACGTGTACTTATGCTCGTCCACAGTCATGTTTGCTCTACAGATCTGCTTTCCCACTGCCACCAATAGGAGGATCATATGGAGTCTTCACATCAACTCTATTGTTGTTTAGAGGAGGCCATCACATCATCTTTGTTCTTATTCTCATGATGATGTGCCCAATGCTTTTTTGGGATTTCCCATGTTCATTATGTGCTCAACCACAGGCACGTCCTAACTCAACAGATCGCTTTTCCACCGGATGGTCATCTAGAGTTATTCTCTCTCACATCATGGAGGAGTCCATATACATTCCTAGCCCCTGTCCCAGGATGGAACCATGAACCCTTTATTAGGGGATTTCTCTCAGGTTTGTAATTTGAGAGTAAGAATTCACATAGTTGCTATATTCCACATCTCACAGGTTTGTAAGTTGGAGGGTGTCTCTTATAGTTACATTCATCAACAATTTTTTGGGTCAAAAATTTTCACTTATAGTTTTCAATCCCTTGACTCTATTCTACACAACGAGACATTTCCAACAATGTGAAAATCGCCTCAATTGGAGCTCGTATGTGGAAATTATGTCTCTAGCAAGTTTATCTACCTTATTTACCACCATGGTACGAGCGAATGTCACGTGAGCCCCCATTACTCACACATGTGGGGATATCCATGTGTGGAATTTCAAGAAGACTCTAGAAAGTCCAAAACCTTATCACTAATTGAGGATTGAGAATGCAAAAACCCTAACCCTAGATGGCTATCGGGCTATATTAAATATCAGGATGCTAGAAGGAGAAATGGTTCCATTCATTAGCATTGAACTTGTTTCATAGTTGAATAGAGTATCCAAGTGTGGATTTTAGAGTATAACAGAGGAGGAATGAGATTCAGTAGCATCCATTCAGGCCACATTGTCAAAGGCAACTCCATAGTAGTGCTTTCTTTGTACCTGCATTGCATAGTTGAGGAAAAGAGAGTAGAGCATAGGTCTCACCTTCTAGTTGAGTTTTCTCATGTATTGGTTTCCCAAGATATAACTTGTGTTCATTTGTGTGAATGGTGTGCTTATTTTTCTTTTCTTTCATATTACTATTTCAATTATTTGATTAATTTCAATAATAAACTAGTGATAATAAATCTAAGATTTAAGGAAATAAAATTGCATTAATAAAATATTTCAATATAATACAAGATTTGGTGTGACAAATTGTTCCCATGACACTTTAAGGATCACATTCTTTCTTGTATTTTCTTTTGTGTACTTATATTTATCTTAATATTGTTCAACCACTAACTTCCTAACACCCCTAAGAAGTAATGTAGCTAATCCCTCCAACCCATCAAATCAAAACCACAAAATCATTGGCACACTAATATAAGATAAAAAAGAAAATAAGAAAAATGTATTTTAAATTTAACTAATAATTTTTTACAAAGAAAACATTAAAAAAACATTCACTATTATCTTTCAAATTGAGATTTAAAATGAAATTATTAAAAATATGACATTAATATTAAAAAATAAATGACATTATTTATTTTGTTTGTTTGTTAATTGGTCTGGACCTCTAGACTGAGCCACACCAACCCTTAACATGGTTGGATTTTTTGTCTCCGCAGATTTTGAACCAGTGACTTTTCAATACAGAGTGGTTTAACAACACACTCCATCACCAACTGTCCTACACCTCGGAGACAAAATAAATAACATTATTAAAAATATAACATTAATATTAAAAAAATTATACATGACCAAACATACATTATAAAACACATTCATGATTACATTGTATTTATAAAAACCATACTAATTACAAATTAACATAAATTCACATCATAAAAATATTATACATAATATTTTAAATAACTTAATATTAATTAATTTGTTATTTAAATTGGTTAAGCTACCAATCTTTTATATTTATATTTGTTATTTAAATTGGCTAAGCTACCGCTCTTTTATATTTATATTTATACATAATATTTTAAATAACTTAATATTAATTAATTTGTTATTTTTGTTATTTAAATTGGTTAAGCTACCACTCTTTTATTTTTATTTTTATATTTTTATTTGTTATTTAAGTTGGCTAAGCTACCACTCTTTTATATTTATATTTATATACGTGTGGGGTAGTTTTGTCAAATAATTCATTTCACAAAAGTTTGATCATTAAAGTCGTTAAAAGTTGTTAGATCAATTCCTTAGATGTCTCACTGTGTTACTAGTTGCTCTTACGATTAGATGGGCATCCCTCTTCATAAGAAAAGAGAGAATCCTACGAAATGTTTTCTCATGTTTTACCAACTCTTAAATTAATGGATTGTTTAACCTTTTCCATTTGCACACTAAATATATGCATAGTGAATACAAAATCAAGCTTTCCATTTATTAGTCTATGTCGAAAGGTTAGGGATTATAGCAATAGTTACTTATTGATTATTTATTAGCTTTAAGTTTGATTTTAAAAATTTTCTAATTTGTAATGTTGAACTTAGACAAATCTTATTAATAAAAAAAATTTTATTTAAAATAAAGAAAAAAAAATATTTTTCTTCTATGTTATTGGCTTTCAATTTCATAGTGTTATTACAGGGGTGGTAGCTTGTATTAATTATTTAATCTAATTTTGAGCCCTCTGCCAACTCTACATCCTATCTGAGTCTTAACAACTCTGCAACCATCTCCTTGACACTGCAACTTTGCATCCCCTCTAACAACGCTCCAGCCATCGCCTTCACAGCGCCTCCTACCCACCACCTCCACTGTATGGATATAACCAAAGCTTATCCTCACTACCTGACCACCTCCTCAGTGGTCGCCTGACCACCTCCTCACCTATTGCATGGCGAACTCCTCACCTGCTATTACGGAAGTAGAGATTGCAGTGTATGATGCACAACAGACAATCGAACTTCATTGAGAGAAAACGACCTACTTGTTCAGCCAAATCCATGTACTCAATGGTGAGCAAGTGTGAACGGAAAGCGAGGATTGCATTGTGATGCACAATAGTCGAACAAGACGAAGGCAGAGCATCAAAAAGGTGAGTTAAATCCCTCGCTATGATAAGCATCACGTCTGGAGAATCTTATCGATTCAACAAAATGACCAGCAGGATGATCCTTACACTAATATCGTTTCACATCACTGTGGTAATAGCAGCGAATACCGTAACGGTAGCGCCTTCTAGCCTAATCTAAACAAGGTTTTGGAAAAACGGTTGCATTTTCTCCTTTGCAACATCAACCTAGAGATTTATGAATAAATCTCTAGGTACCTATAGCTGGTGTAGAATACCTAGAGATTTATGAATGGATCTTGAAATTGGGTGTAATGTAGATTTAACATCCATGGGAGCACCACCATTTTTTGCAATGACACCAAGCCTTTGGGTGTCCATGGGATTTGAACCGAATACCACCTTTCAAACATGAATATGGGATACTCACTAAGTAAACAATAAACAATGGCTTTACTATGCAAGGTTTACTTGTTTATTGTTTACTTAGTAAAGCCATTGTTCATTGTTTACTTAGTATGGCTTGTTTATGCAAGGTTTACTAGTAAAGCCATTGTTTATTGTTTACTTAGTGAGTATCCCATATTCATGTTTGAAAGGTGGTATTCGGTTCAAATCCCATGGACACCCAAAGGCTTGGTGTCGCTGCAAAAAATGGTGGTGCTCCCATGGATGTTAAATCTACATTAGACCCAATTTCAAGATCCATTCATAAATCTCTAGGTATTCTACACCAGCTGTAGGTACTCAATAAATCTCTAGGTACTCAATGGTGACAAAGCGTGAACGGAAAGCGAAGATTGCACCGTGATGCACAATAGCCGAACAAGACAAAGGCAGAGCATCAAAAAGGTGAGTTAAATCCCTCGCTATGATAGGCATCACGTCTGGAGAAGCTATGATAGGCATCACGTCTGGAGAAGTTTGGTCTTATTGTGAGAATAACGCATATAGAAACGATAGCGCCTTCATGCAAAATCTAAACAAGATTTTCGAATCATTGGTGGGGAATGTTAATCCTTCGTAATAGTCTAACTATCCTACCAATGACAGGTAGATTCATTACTTCCTATCTTGTCTATCCTCGTAGGTACATTCATTATCGCCTAGCTTGTTTATCCTCGAATTCCTCCAGGAAAATCTCCAGGTACTGATTTTAATTTATTCCACTTGTAAAAGTTTATGATGGTTTTATTTTACAAATCATATATGTTCTAACTTAAGTCTATAATAGGAAATTGATGGCCCATACATGAGTATATAATAGGAAATCGATGGCCCATACGTGAGTATAGCTGATTATTTCGACGTAATTTCTAGAACGAGGACGGGAGGATTGGTCACTGTCATGTTAGCCACTCCAGATGAGAGCAATCTTTCACTATTTTCTGCAAAGGTCATTACATAGTTGTATTTGGAGAATTTCCCTCATATTTTTCCACTGACAACGTTTAAAAAAGAATTTATTTTATTTTATTTTTCCCGTTACAAACAACATCAGTAATCAATCTTTATGTTTCTTCTCTTTTTTTCTCCTACATGATACATTAAGATTGAATCAATACAAAATGAATTATTATAGAGGCTGCTTGTGATCAACATTTTGGATTCTTAATGGATCTAAACATTTTGGTGATTACCTACACAAAAACTTGAAAAAAAAATTGGGGGATACTATTACACCAGACCCTAACGAACATATATCAAATTAGAACAACCTGCAATATTCTCCACTTTTAAAGGTATTGTTTCTAGTTGGATGTTGGAAACAATATTGTTGTTTGGGGAAAAAGAAGCATCTAAATGTTACTTACCTTGTTTTTCCAGTATGTCGTGATCATGAAAGGACTCTGATAACTGGTAGATTCATTACCACCTAGCTCGAGGTGGAACCCTCTATCGTACTAGTCAATTGCCACATACTTCGAGAGTCTCGACCGAGCTTAGAAACTATAGCCAACAATCCACTCCTTTATGGTTGCAAGAGGTCACATGTTATGCCAAGCATGCAGCTTCAGGGTAAATAATTTATATGTTTATAGTTTAAGGGTAATTCAGACTATCCACTTTCTTGAATGCCCATGCCTTGTTTCTTCTATTACAGTAAAGGAGCACTTGTTTTTGTAATTGTAGGGAAGAAGAGGGGAATATCAAGACAAGCATGGCCTTTAAATTCTTATCATGATACCTAGATCATTCAATAATATAACTCTTTCAAAAGCCTTCATCATAATAGATTCCCTCAACCACTCAAGATTATGTTATTTGCATTGAATGCGAGCTATTGTTATAATTTAACTTGCGTGTGTTGTGAGGTTAGACCTTGATGGCCTCCATGCTCCAAGATCTTGTATATAATGGTGCACAGCTTCTAGAGCCTGCAAGCCTGAGCAAATCAGTATGCATTCAAAGTATTAAAATATATATGCATTCACATCATATTGTCTACATATGTGGTTGCAATATTATTTGGCTTTGCTAGTTCTGAGAATGATCCTTATAAGAAAAAAATCCTTGAGGTTTTTTAGAAGTGTGATCTTCTACAAATTGGTCATGGCTATACTGATGCTAGTATTATTTTTCCTACCATGCAAATCTTCATTCCTTTCAAGAGTTTTCTCTCTGTATGCTTAACAGTATGAAAAAAATAAATGATTGAGCAATTCCCACCTTCTCATTCATGTGTGAGGTTGAGAGAAGCTAGCCACGTGCTATGGCTCAAGAGCAACGCTCAAGAGACATGCCAAGGGAAGCCGCATGCCCCTGGATATCCATAGACCTATACTCAACCTGAAACGTGTCATTGAATGGTTTTAACATGAAATAAACATCCCTTCAGAATTAATAATTTATTTTATATGAAATTGGAGAATGCAAAAATATTCAATTGTAGTACATGATAGTGTCATTTATTTATGATTATAATATACAGAGCATTTTAATGCTAAACATGGTTTCAATGACTATATGGGAGAAACCAATGGATCTACAGTTGGATATCCATGGAATTATTGGTATCATGGTCCTTGGATTGAAGGGTACCTAACCTTGAAAAGGGAAGGCTCACTGTAATATTATAGAATCCATTGAATGAAAAGTGGACTAGTTGTATTCAACATTTACCAAAAATCAAATATAAGCTAGTTATTATCGTCAATTACTATGCTACCAGAGCCATGTAAAGTTAAGATTGAATGAAAAATGGACCGGTTGTATTCAACATTACCAAAAATAAAATATAAGCTAATTCTTATCATCAATTAATATGCTACCAGAGTCCTATAAAGTTAAGAATACCACTCAATAGACTTGTTTATAATGTCATAATTTGAGATGACATAATGGTGGATTAGTAAATATTTTTTTAGATTAAAAATGCAATTTTTAAATCTACTGGGAAAAAATATACTCGAGCAATAAAACATTTGAATATAAAAAAATTTAATAATAATTAATTATTTAAAAATTTGAACTTCAAAAAATATCATTATAATAATTAAATATTTAATATAAAAAAAATTGGATTTCATGGCTTCTATGTTTAATAACCGCTTTTAATTGGTTGAGATTTCAATTTCTCTCTTATACAACATATTTTTATAAGTTGCAAAGGCTAAGACTTGTTACAACAAATTTTTCCTCACCCCAGGAAACTTGCTTGAATGGCCTTTCCATTTCCCTATGCAGACTTGAAGTTCCCTTTTTTTTTACATTTTAGAGCCAAAAAAACACATTTTTCCACATATACGCGCCCTATCAGTTAGACAACAAGTGTATACGCAAGTTTCTCCACTACAGCCTGCATACATTGGTTTTGGTGCTCAAAATTAAAAAAATTGTCGGTTTTCCATGTCATGTCACAAGATCCATGATCCTTGACCTTCCATATACTGGAAACGCTCCGGCTTGGCCCTTTAGTTCCATTTTAAGGCTATAAATTGAGCCATATCCAAGCCTTGGAAAGAAGAGAGAATTCAACTTTGAGAGCAAAGATACTATGGAGAAATTTCACTTCATATTGAGTCTGCATCACTTTATCCTTGAAAGTTGGAACTCATTGTTCATCCCCCAAGATATTTGTTCTTTGTGATGGAGAACCTCATTGTCTCCTTTATATGAGCTTTCCTTTGGTAGAGGATTGAAGTGGTGGAGGCCCAGCTGGAGGGACTTATTTTCTCGGTTCTGAGATGTTTCATTACAGAAGTTTTTCACCTGTATACATTTGCTGATTATTTTAATAGAAATAATATTTTCTCATCCAATTGATATCTTCCAAATATTTGAATTATTATTCCATGGGAGTATTTGTCATGTATGTTAATGGATTATGCTAATATATGTACGAACATTATATATTATCACCATATGTTTGTGTATCTTGGTTTTTGAGGACAAGTTGCAAGTATAAAGCTTTGAGTTGTGTGCCCAACGGTGGTCTTCATCGAACGTTCGGGCGAGGTAGGTTCTTGACCTTGTCTTGTTAACATTTCATTTGTATAACATACTTTGTATTAGAGTTGATTTCTACATTTCATTCCATCTATTGTGGTCTACTCCATGCTAGGAAGAGATTTTCATCGTAACAGAATTGGCGACCATACTGGGGATTGATCTTCTATTTTTGGGTTTGGAGTGTTTTTCTCCTTGATTTGCTCTCTGTTAGCTTGATTTTCCTTGTTGCATGATTGCTTGACAACCTATTTTTACTTTGCATCTGAGTTTCTTGGCTTAATCATTTCCCTAGTAGTGTTTTACTATATATACGTGGTTTTTCCCTTGACAAACGCGTACATACGTGAGTTGTCCTTCTGTAGGGCACGTACATACACGTGTTTTGCTCAAACAGTCGCGTACATCGACTCTTTAGGCTTACTGACCGAGTTTGGTGTTTGATGGGTAAGTTTGGTTAGTTGTTGAGTCTTCTTGGGTCTCTGTCCTAACTATTAAGTGCTTATAGAGTGATAGGAAACCTTCTTATTGTTGAATTTTCGGGAGGTATTTTTTCTTATCATATTTTTCATTAGTTGTCCTTGCACATTGGTCAGAGTGTTTTCTTCTTGGTGTCTTGCTTGGCTTGTCTATTTTTTCTTACAGTAGGGTCTCTATGTGAAGCTTCTATTCAATCCTTGCATTTTCTTTTCTTTATATTGAAAATACAAAAAACAAATGCTCACTTTTCATTATGGCATTTGCTCTTTTGATCACTTAGTATTGATTTTGACACATGTGGAAAGATTGCATTTCATTGAAATTGTAGAAATTGAATTGAAAGTTGCAATTAGAAGCTTAACATCTCTTGAGAATTTAATATTAGGACTTAACGGTGTTTTTATATTCTATTCTCTTATATGCTGAGTCGCAATACCATTAGTTTCATGATCACACCTCCTGAGTAAACAAAATCCATTAGAAGTAATGTTGATTAACTAAAATTGATTTGAAATGATTTTATTTTCAGGGTACACAAACAAGTATAAGACATAGGGCCTTGGAATAGGATTTTGTGAGTAAACTTCTCTAAGGCTATTAAATTAAACATATATATCTGACAAGGGAGTGGTGAAACCCATTGTGCAATTAGTAACGTCGGGAGGCTCCACTCACATTGGAGTTAAGCATGAGGTCACGTGAATTTGGTTGCAGAGATAACCCTCTAATACCTTCTTAGTGTCAAAGATATTTATATGGTTCTATTCATATTTGGGGGTCTTGCTAGTACCTTTACCTCCATGAGAGGCAGTGCTTTCAATATTTTGGGCTTTCTTACACTGCCCATATGGTGGACCGGACTTATGAATTCTCTCCTATGCATTGGTTATATTATGGTGACTCTAGGTTCTTGACATAGGTAGCCACATAGGTTACTTTCAAGGGTTATTCTGCAGGTACCCTGATTCAAATAAGGGTCGGACAACACACATCCTTTGTGGAGGATTACCTCTCCGGGGGATCTGACCGATTGCGTTGTTAAGCCCACGAGGGCCCTTATAAATCATTCTGATACCTCTAATATTTTGAAGGGAGTCTCAGGCCCCTCTTGGGCGATGCATACCTACTCTAGTGAAAGAGGCCCCTTTTCAGCTACTATATCATGTTTCTGTGCATTTGGCATTTTTTTGCTTTATATTGGTGTGCTCTCTAATTGTTAGTTGGCCCAGTTGGCCCTAGGATTTGGTTTCACGTCTCGAGTATTGAGCCATCATGGAGCAAGACCAGTATCCTCATAGGTCTCACCATTTTTTGAAGTTACCACTGCATTTTGAGTCTTTACCAAATTTTCCTTCTAAAAGGCATAAAGTTAATAAACATGGTACATATATCTCCACCTCCCAAACTTGTGATTATCCAATTATGAGTACTGAGTCAAATATGAATGACGCAGGGAGTCCCTAGACTCCTATACCTTATGCGATTAGTGGGATCCCTTCGTCTCCTTCAGTCGCGACAGTTGGAGTGTCGGAGATTCCCATCCCTACTGCTACCCGGTCTGTGGTTTCTACTCGACCCATAGAAATGAACCCTTTTGGGTCTCTTTTTGGTATGGCAGGATACAATTCTCAGTCCATACCTTCAGTCTCTAACTCTTTTTCTTTTGGTATTCCCAATATGACATCACAAATTCCATCCTTTATTCTAGTTACTAATGCAAATCCTAGTTTTGGACCCGGGGGCATGGCTCCTTCGCATGCTCCTCTCTTGTTTGGTGGAGGTCATATTCCCCAAACGAATCCTACGATTGGAGGCTAGCCTCCTTTTTCTTTTGGGTCTAATCCTAGTCTCAATGCTTCTGGATGGAGTACTCAACTGGGAAGACATGTTACTTCCCATATTCTTTCCTTTCCCCCTCCTCCCGCCATGCCAATTATGACAAATACCTCTTTGTCCTCCGGATTTCCACCCGGAGGAATTCAGTTTCACACTATGTGAAACCTCCATCTCATAGCTCCTCCAGCTGGGGTGAGTGTTTATAACCCTCATTATACCACTTTCGTAGGTTTGGTGTTTATTATCGCACAATCTATACTTTCCCAAAGCCTAAAGGAAAGTAGGCTTAGATTGACGTAACATGGAGGTAACCCTATCATTTTCACCCCAATAGGGTACCTATTTCTCTTTAGGAGGGGGAAATCCTCACTCCAAGGGAGACGTCCCATGACCTAGCTGGTTGATGAAGGGAAAAACAATACAGTGAAAACCCACCCCTCTCTCTAGGTCACTCAGCAGAAGAAGTCACTTTGGTGAAGTTGAAAGGAACAAGGAAAAATGAAAATGGATTTGTACCTACCCTTTACCAATGAAACATCAAACGTTAGTAGCAACAATTATAATCAATGATTTCTTAAACAAATTATGTGTTGCCTGAACAAGTTACTATACAATGAAATTGAGATCATAGTAGCAACAATGTATCTTGAAAGGCGTAAGTTATGATGAAAAGGAAGAGATACAATATTCTTGAAAACTTGATAATGGTTTGTCACTCAAACTTTTCAATATAAATACAAGTTAATGAATAACTTAAATGGTTGTCCAAACAACATTAATTAATGATGATGACAACAATAAAACCACTTCATAAAAGTACTATAATAGAGAAATAAGACATTACTTCAATATCCAATGATTATGGTTTTCTTCATACAAATGCCCAATGGTTTTATGGATAATTTTAGGGTTGTTAAGGGCTGCAACAATGGTTGTAACAATAGCTATGACAGCGGTAACACCTTCAGAATTTTCACTCCAAAAGGGAAATTAAACATACACTTTAACACTTATTGATAGTACCTTCCCTTATACAAATTATGGGATGACTTAGATGGTTAGCATGCTAATATAAGCTGCAAAATGATAGTTGTAGTAGTGATTATGACAACAAGAAATTAGTTGTTAGTATTTATAGACTAGGTTAGCAAATTAGTAGAGTGTAAAGACAAATATTTTGAGTATGAAGTAAGGTATTTTGAGTTGAGTCTTGTCAAGAGGTAAGAGAGGAGGACTAGGGCCTTCAAGGGTAATGGATTCAAGGTGGGCATATTCTTCTAACATTGCAAATAAATGATGATGATGCACAAAATTCTAAGAGGGAAAATGCCTCGGAGAAGTAGTAACTTAAGTCCTCCTAGGCTTTGACCTCAAGAGACAAGATGTTAGGGTGTAGGAAATTCTAGGCCCTAGCACCTTGCTCTCCTTAGCCTTCTTATGGAGTAAAAACTTATGCAACAATAACTAATTCCAAACCCTTAGAGTAGTAGAAATTTAGGGCTCTAGGGTTTTACTAGTTACTATATCAATTAATGAAAAGCTTGGCAAATAAAAAGTGAGAAAGCAACAACTTAAGTTTCTTACTTCAAGCATTAAATACACCATGAAATTTCATAATATTGTATGCGAAAATAAAACCATTCAATATATAAAAAAAATGTAGATTTCACTTACTCACACCAACAATAATCATGAGAATACCATGCAAGATCACCATAAAACTTCCAAAATTGATCCAAGTTGCAAAATTCAGCCTTAACAAGAGTGGCGCCTCACAATTTCAGCCAATAACCCTAATAGGGTGCAAATTTCATACTATTGTCTCCAAGGACAAGTTGTTATGTAAAAATGAGATCACTTTATGTTTATTTATACAAAATTTTGACCTTTAATTAATTTTCAAGTCAAAAACAAGGTTGACCTGGCCAATTTACAACAAAATTCAATTTTGACATAAATAAAATTAATTTGCATCTAGAAACACCTCCAAGGGTGATGTCATTCCCCTCTAAGGTGACGTTGAGCCCCATAAGTGAAATGTTGGGATGGAAAAGCGGGGCTCTTAGCCTCCAAAATCCCCAAATGATTCCCACACGTGTCACCAGGCTTACAAATATGTTGAAAACTGAAACCCTAGCTCTAGGTGACGTCTAGGGCTTTGATGGTGATGTCCATGGCCCTAAAGGGATAACGTCCATGTGGGAAGAGAAAGTTCTCCTTGGTCTAGGTTTTTCAGGGTGCCTCCAAAGGAAACATCCTTTTTTCTCCCAATGAAAGCCTTCAATTTGTTCTTACCCATAGCTGGGGTTTCAACATCCATCTGTGGGATTTAAGCCCCCATGAAGGTATGATCTAATAATTCCCTCATATCTACCTGTCCATCGAGCAAGGTCCTGCAGCAACAACAAGTACACCCTCCATGGGTTCATAATTCATAGGGATCATAGCATGTAAATCACATCCAATAATTAAATTACCCAAACATGCACATCAAACCCTCCTTAACCCAGACAAATTCTCAAAGACATTATGCAATTTGACAAGTTAGGTTTGGAGAAGGTCTTAGTGTATACCATTGGGATAAACTCTCCCAAGTTTGGGATGTTTCCCAAGTGGGGTCTAGTCCAGGTCATGTAACTGTATGAGGTGGCATGGGGTAGATGTTTGGGCATGGGGTGCATGTAATAATAGGGAAATGTAAAGTATTACCTATGAGTTCCTTTGTAGAGGGTGAGCTGCACCTTGTCATAAATGCAATTGTTTCCTAGCCCATTCATTGCCTTTTACTCTTAGCTTTATTTATTTTGATCTTTTTCTCTTGTGCTTCAAGGGAATAGTTGAGGGCCACTGTCCTAGCTTAATGACCAGAGGTGACAACGTTATCCACAAAAGTTCAAGGAAATAAGAAGGTTGGTTGATGATGTTAACCCCTTTCTCTTGGATATCCCACCAAGAGCCACTACCCTGGTTTGGTGACTAGATAGATGGTAGTGTCATACCACTACATTCCCATGGTAATAATAAGCAAGCTCGTGATGAGACCCCCTATCCATCAACTAATACCTTGAGTGTTTATGTTATATTATGGGTCCCCTTTTTTTACTGAGAAGATTTTTACTTCTTTCTCGGTGATCCCTGGGCGAAGCATCTCAAAGGTTTCAACATTGGCTTTTAACTCTTGCAATCTAAATTTACGCTCTGGGCCTTTAGCCCCTTCTTCCCACGAGGTAAGGTAAAACCCTTCCTAGTGTAGCCAATCCCAATTCCCAAACAAGGATAGGAGAGTTGAAAGGAATAAAGATGGAAAATGGTAAGTATGGAGGGAATGAATGATTACCTTTTATAGATCCACCCAGTAGCAACCCATCCTAAAAGGAAATCAACTTGCTATGGCACCCTATCATCCCTCCAGGTATGAATGAGGAAAAGAGCATAATTTCCAAGAAAACGTCATGAAGTGAAGAAGGATTCAATACAACATATTAAAGTGCTTCAAAAATCAAAGTGATACATAACATTATACCCAAACTCATTACCTCATGGAGAAAAACCCATTGTTACTCCAGGACTAGGCTGGTGGGATGAAGACCGTTTTTGGTGATAAGTGGAATGAAATGATGAAAAGAGGGGCCCTTCAGGGCCATGACCAAGTTGTCTGGCTCTCATTACTCCATGTCTAGAACCTGTGGGCCTAGAGATGTGATCTTCTTAGTTATCCCTAGGCAAGGGGATAACATTGGCTCCAACTCGGGGACATGTGCTCACCGTAGAGCGCATGAGAACCTCAACATATTTGGTATGACCTGTGCCTACTAAATCTCAACAAAGGATTTTAGTAATCCCTAGGTTGGTGATATCACCCCTTGTTCATATATGATATAATAAACAAATAAAATCATCTCTAATCTAGCATATGATCATAAGCATACATATATACATAATGAATCAGGACAATATGGAAATTGCAAATACGACTATGGTATAATGATATGCAATGGTATGTACAATGGATCCAAATTCCTACCTACTCCTACTTACATGTTGGTTGAATGTTAGGTGTAGTCATATAACTAGTGAAACCATCCTAGTAATGCCTCATAATACCTACCTCTATATTTCATCATAAACCAAAAAAATGACAGGTTAAGAACAAAAATAACATGAGTTAGAGAATGTATCATATCATAGGAAATCCTAAAGTCTATCTCATGGAGGCAGGAGGGAGGGACAAAATTATGCCAAATTACACTTCTATGAAAGTTCTCAATCCATCTCAGAAAAGGATCGTGAAAAATAAAAGGCTCAAATGACTGACTCAAAGAGTCTGAAGATTGGCTACCTTGGATGTCATCACATCCCAAGGTCTTGGAAGGGACTAGAAATAACCTAGAGGATGACCTAAAACTTCTCAAGGGAAGGTTGGAATACCGAGATAACAAATTTCTTCTTAAGGCATTCAACCTACCCTTGAATTCTAAAAGAAGGCCTTTCCCTGAATAAAACGTAAGACAATGGAAATGTTTCCCAACTGCACCCTTAGTGACATAGCGAGGTAAAGTAATTGAATGAGGCTAGAAAACCTTGTCAAAAGTACCTTGCTTCAAGAAAGCAATGTCCTCACCCTTATCAAGATCTAAGCACAATGGTGGTTTATAATCTTCTTCATGGAATAAATACAAGTGCTCAAAGGAATACTCATCCAAATCCTCAAGGTATGACCGAAAATCATCAGGAGAACATAAAACCAGGTCACCCTTGGGTGCTTGGAAAACATTTGCAACTACATCATGTCCTTGTTACCAAATGTCAAAATCAGTAGTAACCTCATATGATATGTTTAAAGGAAAAATTTGGAAATGACCCTCAATGTCATAAATGGGATCCCCATAATACCCAATCACATCGCAATTATGTTTCCAAACATGTATTAACTCATCAATATTATCAACCATGTCATTAACTTTATCATAACACGAAGGGATTAAAACATCCAAGGGATCCTCTAACCATTCTTCACTTTCCAAATCACAAAATAAAGCATCTTCAAAATCTTGGAAAGGGAAATAACTTATTGTATTCACTTCTTGTTGTGTAGGAGCATCGAATACTTGGATGACTTGATCAAATGAAAGAGCAAGCATCAGTGCTTCATCATCTTGACTTGCCCCTACATCTTTAGCTTCATACTACATAGGGTCTAACTAGTCCAAGGATTCCCTTTCTTCTTCACCTTTTGAATCATAGAATAAGGTATCGTCAAAAACCTGAAAAGGAAAATGACTAACCTCATCCTCTTCTTTTTGTGTGGGAGGAATAGGATTTCAGATGGCTTCATCAGAGGGAGGAGCATGCATTAATATTTCATCATCATGTTTGATATATTCAGTCTCTCTCTCTTCAACCAGGTCTTCATTATCCTCGGTAGAAGCATGAGTAAATTCTCTCTTCCTCATGGGATTGAAAACATTCATTAGGATCCCTCTCCTCAACCTCTTGTTGGTCGATGACTTATTCCCTTATTTCCTAGAATTTACTAACAAATATCTCAAGGGAAACTAATCTCTCCAGACTAAGAGTATCTGGGGTATCTTTGGGGTCATCAACTTTGTTTTCTAGAGTAAAGAGGTGTTCTCCCTTGAAAAAGGAGATAGTTGCCTCGATTTGTATAGCCATGTGATAAGATTCTTGGATTATTCTTGGCCCTTTTTTACTGAGGAGAAACCCTAATTTCACTAAGAGTGCATTAGTATAGAGGTAAATGAGGTACTTGTCTTCAAGACGATGGCTTCTAGGAATTTGTTGTAGCAAATTATCAAACTTGGTATGGAATTATTTGAGAGTCTTGTTTTTAGTTTATTTCATGTACTCGAGTATTTCTATGAGCATGTGGATATATTCTAATTTAACACCCCATTTCTCAAGAATGGTTTCTTCTAACTAATCCATAGATGTGATGCTAGCATTAGGGAGATCATCATACCATTTCCTAGCATTGCCATGAAGACTGGAAGAGAAATGTTTCATTGCCAAATCTTCAATATCATCACTAATAGGGTGGAGTTGAACGAAATCCCAAAAATTACCCATGTGATATTCATCCCTAACCCCATCATTACCAGTGAATCTAGGGAAACAATTTTCATACCTTGGAGGCATTTGTCGAGGGTAACTCAGAATTTCACTCATATCCAAGGGTTTAAAATTGGAAAAGAGAGAATCCTACAGAATGTTTCTTCATGTTTTACCAACTCTTAAATTAATGGATTGTTTAACCTTTTCCATTTTCATAGTAAATATATGCTTAGTGAATACAAAATCAAGCTTTCCATTTATTAGTCCATGTCGAAAGGCTAGGGATTATAGCAATGAGTTACTCATTGACTATCTATTAGCTTTAAGTTTGATTTTAAAAAAATTCCGATTTGTAATGTTGAACTTAGNGTTATTGGCTTTCAACTTCATAGTGTTATTACAGGGGTGGTAGCGTGTATTAATCATTTTATCTAATTTTGAGCCCTTTGCCAACTCTACATCCTATCTGAGTCCCAACAACTCTACAACCATCTCCTTGACATTGCAACTCTGCACCCCCTCTAACAACTCTCCATCCACCGCCCTCACAGCGCCTCCTACCCACCACCTCCACTGCATGGATACAACCAAAACTTATCCTCACTACCTAGCCATCTCCTCAACTACCGCCTAGCCACCTCCTCACCTAATGCATGGCAAACTCCTCACCTTCTATTAAATAAGTAGAGATTGCAGTGTATGATGCACAACAGACAAACGAACTTGATTGAGAGAAAACGACATACCTGTTCAGCCAAATCCATGTACTCAGTGGTGAGAAAGCATGAATGGAAAGTGGGGATTGCACTGTGATGCACAATAGTCGAACAAGACAAAGGCAGAGCATAAAAAAGGTGAGTTAAATACCTCACTATGATAAGCATCACGTCTGGAGAAGCTTATCGATTCAGCAAAATGACCGGGAGGATGATCTGTACACTAATATCATTTCACATCATTGTGGTAATAGCAGTGAATACCATAACGGTAGTGCCTTCCATCCTAATCTAAACAAGGTTTTGGAAAAATTGTTGCATTTTCTCCTTTGCAACATCAACCTACATCATTATTGTACCATGAATTGTATATATTATATTTATATAAAAACTTCAACCAACGAAGAGTCGCACTCCTACACCCTGTACATACAACAAAGTTTGTGTTGAAGCGGGATGTGTATGTCTCCATTTGCATAGTAAAGACATCGTTTACTGTTTACTTAGAGAGTATCCCATATTCATGTTTGAAAGGTGGTATTTGGTTCAAATCCCATGGACACCCAAAGGATTGGTGCCGCTGTAAGAAATGGTGGTGCTCCCGTGGATGTTAAATATACATTAGACCCAATTTCAAGATCCATTCAGAAATCTCTAGGCATTCTACACCAGCTGCACTACAATGTCTCATCCTTCACTATGAATTCCCAACTTACATTGCTCGAGCGCATGTAAGTAGTTTATTTAGAAAATTATATTATCATTCTCTGCACGTTAATACTTCTAGTGATGGTGATGAGGGATTCAATAATATTGTTTATGGGATTTCCCAATGCATGGGAAATTTAGATCCTTATGATTGTCAACAATTCGCATTTATGACGAAGACATGGCTTGTTCAGGGATGCAACCGCACTTCTAGAGACATTCTACTAAACGGTTGCTTCTTACGTTACGACAATTAAAACTTTTACTACAATTCTAGGGAGACTTCAGAGAATTTTACTAGTGCAATTCGGTCTTATAGTGGGAATAACGCATATAGAAATGATAGCACCTTCATGCAAAATATAAAAAATATTTTCGAATCACTGGTGGGGAATGTTAATCCATTGTAATAGTCTGAATATCCTACCAATGACAGGTAGATTCATTACTTCCTATCTTGTATATCCTCGTAGGTACATTCATTATCGCCTAGCTTGTCTATCCTCGAATTCCTCAAGGAAAATCTCCAGGTACTGATTTTAATTTATTCCACTTGTAAAAGTTTATGTTGGTTTTCTTTTACAAATCATCTATGTGCTAACTTAAGTTTGTAACATGAAATTGATGACCCATACGTGAGTATAGCTGATTATTTTGACGTAATTTCTAGAATGAGGATGGGAGGATTGGTCACTATCATGTTAGCCACTCCAAATGAGAGCAACCCTCCACTATTTTCTGCAAAGGACATTAGCTAGTTTTATTTGGAGAATTTCCCTCATGTTTTTCCACCGGTAACGTCTATAATGTTTTTATTCTATTTTTCACGTTACAAACAAAATCAGTAATAAATCTTTATGTTTCTTCTCTTTATTTTCCCTACAGGATACATCAAGATTGAATCAATAGAAAATGAATTATTACAGAGGTTGTGTGTGATCGACATTTAGGATTCTTAATGGCTCTAAATATTTTGGGGATTACCTGCACAAAAACTTGAAAAATAATTCTAGGGATACTATTACACCAGACCCTAATGAATGTATATCAAATTAGAACAACCTGCAATCTTCTCCACTTTTTAAGGTATTGCTTCTAGTTGTATGTTGGAAACAATATTTTTGTTTGGGGAAAAAGAAGCATCTAAATGTTACTTACCTTGTTTGTCTAGTATGTCGTGATCACTAAAGGACTCTGATGACTAATACATTCATTACCTCCTAGCTCAAGGTGGAACCCTCTATCGTATTGGTCGATTTCCACATACTTCGAGAGTCTCGACCGGGCTTAGAAACTATAACCAATAGTACACTCTTTTATGGTTGAAAGAGGTGACGTGCTATGCCAGGCGTGCAACTTCAAGGTAAATCATTTATATATTTATAGTTTAAGGGTAGTTCAGACTATCCTCTTTCTTGAATGTTCATGCCTTGTTTCTTCTGTTACAGTGAAGGAACATTTGTTTTTGTAATTGTAGGGAAGAAGAGGGGAATATCAAGACAAGCATGGCCTTTAAAGTCTTATCATGAGACCTAGATCATTCAATAATATAGCTCTTTCAAAATTCTTCATCACATTAGATTCCCTCAACCACTCAAGATTATGTTATTTGCATTGAATGTGAGCTACTATTATAATTTAACTTGCCATGTGTTGTGAGGTCAGACCTTGATGGCCTCCACGCTCCAAGATCTTCTATATAATGGTGGGTAAAATCATGAAGGTGGGTAACACTTTTGTGATAATCGGATCTCCAAAATTCCCAAGACCTTTTTTCGGCTGAACTGATACTTCTTTTGGCCAAAAAATGTTTCGACCAAACCTTTTAACATCAAATTGAATGGTACCGTGACGATGCCCTCGATTTTCATGTACAATTTTAGCTAGACGAATTTTTTTCATCTGGTAACATATTTTCAGCTGAAAGATTCGTTCAACCGAAAACTTACTAGTGGGATGGATTTTTTCATTCGGTAACATCTTTTCGGTTGAAAGATTGTTCGGCCGAAATGTTTTTTCATCTGAAAAAAATTTCAACCGAAAAAGGTTTTATATATTGCTCGCAGATCGGTCAATCCATCCTTTTCGAGTTGTCGATAGTCTGGTGTTGTTGGTCATTGTTGTCGTTGTTGGTGTTGTTGGTGTTGTTGTCATTGTTGGTGATGTTGGTGTTGTTGGTGCTATCATTGTTGGTGTTGTTGGTGCTATTGTCGTTGTTGGTATTGTTGTTGTTGTCATTGTTGGTGTTGTTGGTGTTGTCGTTGTCAGTGTTTTTGTCGTTGGTGTTGTTGGTGTTGTTGGTCGTTGTTATAGTTGGTGTTGTTGGTGTTGTCGTTGTTGGTGTTATTAGTGTTTTTATAGTTGGTCGTTGTTGGTCTTTGTTATAGCAAGTATGTTATAGTTTTTTAAATTAGTGTAATTAGCATGTTTATGTTTTATAAATTAGTGTAAATTAGTGTAATTAGCGTAATTAGCCTGTTAAATAGTCAATTCACTGTGCTTAATTCACTATGCTTTTAATTCACTTTGTTTTTTAAGCACGGTGAATTAAAAGAACAATGAATTCATATACCTAGTAAGAATAAGGAAGAGCTCTGATAACTCCTCTTCTGACTCTTTCTATCTAAAAAAAAAAAAAAAGAGTAATTAATCCTACTGTTTACTAGACTGAATAACCTAAACTTCTACTATCTCCTAAACAAAAATCCTATTGTTCATACTTTTACAACAAGACAATGAATTAAGCACAGTGAATTCACTTTGCTTAAAAAGAACAGTGAATTCAGTGTGCTTAATTCATTGTGCTTAAAAAGCACAGTGAATTAAGCACAATGAAACTTTTGAGGAAATGATCCCAATTTGCTAAGCTAAGTATGGTCGACAACCGAACAATTCTTCATGCACTATTAATGCCTTAACTTAACACAATAGACAGACTCTTTATGTTATGACCCACCACCAAAATATATATGCAACATGGGAGGGGTATTCTAGAAAATATTCCACCTCACTCAATAGTCCCCCTAGCCCATAATTCTCTTGACTTGCCCCATCAAAATATCCCTAGGCATATGTTTTTTCAATATTTGGACTAGGAACCACTCTTGGAGGATTTTTCATACTGGGTTTCCACACTCCCTCATATGCATACTTGATTTGAGAAAAAAAACTTGAATGGGCACACATTTCTTTATTTTGAAAGATCATATCATTCCTAGCTAGCCAAAGGGACCAAAGGACTATACAAGGAAGAGCTTTATCAGCCTGGACAGATTTTGTCTTAAACCAGATATCTAGACAATCCACTACAATATATCCATTCCATTTACCATTTCCGCCTGCTAATTTAAGAGATTCCTCCCATATTTCTTTTGTAAAAGGACATGTTATCATCAAGTGAGATAAGGTCTCATCATTACTTTTGCAGAAGATGCATCTTCATGTCCCATGACATGCTCTCTTTTTAAAATTATTCCAAGTCAATATTTTGTTTGCAAGAACTATCCAAAGGAAAAAATTTTGTTTTATAGGGGATTTTATTTTCCATATAGAATTCCACCACCACTTCCGATCATTTTCCTCCTCTACCTGAAACATTGCTTTATATCCTAACTGTGATGTGTATCTTCCTGATGAGTTGTTTTTAGACCAAGCAATTACATCCTCTTCCTCTCTTAATATGATTGAACTATGTTTCAACTTTTGTACATATAGAGTCCAACATTTTTCTTCCTCCCCTTGCAAGCCTATCCTATTTGATTCCTTCCAACCCTAATTCCAGATAGAAATATTTCTAGGGTCTATTGCCTCTGCCAAATAGCATAGCCTTTCAGATTAATCACAGTGAATTCATTGTGCTTAATTCATTATGTTGTATATAATATACTCTTTTCTAATTCATTGTGCTTAAAAAGCACAGTGAATTTAACACAGTGAATTCAGCACAGTTAATTCAAATTGTACATGTAAATCTATTTGCCAAAGACTGATGTAAATCTAGTGTGCATGGAAAAGAGATTGATGTATCCTTGTTTCCCAAAACCAATCTCACAAGTTAGCATCAAATACAAATTAATTATAAGTGTGTGGGTTATAATAATCTAATTTGTGCAAAGAGAAACTAGATACCATAATATTGAAATTCTCCAAACCAATAGAATTTTTTCATTAGAGTTTAAGAAGTGTTGATTTTCAGGTGAAATATTAACCATGCATATGAAAGTGAAGGGATTAGTTCTCCATAAAACAACGAGTGTTTACCCATTCAAAATAGTTCTATAAATGAGTTAATATTAAACAAGGTCATAATCTTATTTACTTCACCTATCTACACATCTAAATATAGGAATATACCATTAGATTTCATATAGGATAATATACCATTAGATTTCATATAGGATAATATAGGTCATTGTCAGTGTTTCCAACTTTAATATGAATCATTTTAATTCTAAGTGCAAATATATTATTCTCTAGTGTGTGTATATTATATTTATGCCAAATGATTTAAATATTCTATGTGTTAAACCATGGAATCAACAAACCCTTAAATACTAGCACTTGGGAAATGAAATGTTCCAACAACAAATCGAAGTTGTTCTAGGACTTAAACCATCAATTAGGTTATAGAATTGTATCATGTCCTAAATTACTTGAAATAACCATCAAATAGTGTGACATGAATATGTATTTAATCTTTAGAAATATGACAAACTTTAATCATTCACAATTGTGGTCTGATCAGTGTGCTTAATTCATTGTGTTGTATATAATATACTATTTTCTAATAACTAACAACATCATTTGGTGAGAACATCATGCTAATAAAATTATATAGTAATATCATATTAGTAGTGATCAAAGGACTTAGTAACAACACATCATGGACTTACTCTTCTATAAATACCCTTGTAATCACATTAGATCAGTAATCACATGTATTACACTTAGTATATCAGCAACACGTTAGCTATTCGTATTACTTCTCCTTATTCATGTAATCATCATAGTAATCATTACTAATGAATCTGTGGTGTCAAATGCCTAGTAGTATATTTGTGTTCTTTGATTAAGCTCTACCTTATTTCCATAATCTTTGTACATGAGTTAGCTAAGTTGATCTTACTAGTACCAATAAAGAGCATAGGTAATGATACTTATTACTCATAGATAGTGTAATCATAGTAACATAATATGGAAACTGTAACATAAGTAGATAGAGTGGATTAGTACTAAGAGATTGAACAAGCATGACCTTATATTGTTAAATGATAGTAAGTAATCATGTATCTTTGCTTAATCTGGTGTTATATGTAATACAATCCTATGTGTTATGTGTATTCAATGAAGCTTATTATTACGGAAAGCATACCCTTATTAGTATAATGGAAACAATACTAACCTAAATAATATGGTAAATACATCTACTTATCCTTGTTAGCTATATAAGTATTCCAATAATTATGTATATGGAGTAATGAAACCACATACGATCTACAAAGCACATTGAGATTACACTAGTGACCCTTTTCTCATAAGGATATGGATAGTAATCACACCTTAATTAGGTGAAATACATAGGATAAGCTTAACTTGTTTCATAAAAGCTAGAAACATTGACCTAACTAGTAATGATAAGGATTAGTTTAGGAAGCACGTATACCTTATCTCTATATGTCTATGTTCTCCATGTATCTAGTCCATTCATATTGGTTGATCAAGTACAAGCTTCATTAGTTATACCTATTACTAACCTTTATTGAATCAGTCACTAAACAATGGTAATCAAAGAGAGCTTGATTGTATGACCCTTATTGAACATGATGCAATGGACTTGTACTAATCAATGAGAAAGCAACACATATAATCTCTTACTAATAATCAGGAGCTTGAATGAGTGCAATAGGTAAGGGTTAGAGTTATAGCCTATAATAATAGTAGTGATCATATTATTGATATCTACTAGTACGAATGGAGTATGTTTATCGTTGTTATTCACTCTTATTGAAGTTGGTACTATATTGGTTACATTATCTTAGTTATGTAGAAGCTCATGATCTATGTAATATGGAGAAAGCTCTAATATGGATTTACTACTCTGTTTCAATTAGGTTCAACTTGCTACTGGTGAAAGAGTGGTATTATTACCTATGATATGTATATGTTTTCTACAAAAAGGATATCTTACTATCACTAGTTTGTTAAGCTCTACTCCATGTGAAGCTCTAGTCACATCGATTCCCTTTATTCCATAAGATTCCATTAATGAATCTAAGACTTGAAATGGAACAATTTAGGTTGAGGGTATATCAACTTAATAGATTCTCAGGGTGGTGGGTGGGTGTAACAACCATGTCGTTACTACAACAAAGTGACGTACAACAGTTCAATTTTTTTTTTTTTAAAGCGGTGTAGGAAAAACATCATCGACACCCCAATCACGTAAATTAGCAAAACAAATTATTCATTAATAATCAGTTACGACACAATGTCGACACCTCATCATCACCACGAACCCTAACACGCATAACAATGTATTAACACCATAGCTAACAACAACCCAACATCAATGTGTTCTACCAAAATGCTAATGCATAGCAGTACGAATCATAAAGCGCTCAGTCCATCCATACTAAACATTGATTAAACATGGCGCATGAATAAACATTCACATAAATCGTCACATATCATATCAATTTTCAATTCGCGCATGAATTCTTATGTCTACCACAATCATTCATTAATTTATGCACGCAATTAATCTAGTCATTTACTCACCACATAATCCAAGGTGCGAGAAGTATGAGATCTAAACCAAAATCAAAATTCTCAATAAATCCAAAGCTAAAATCATCCTTTATTACATATCATCCATTACGAAAAATCCAACTCTGCAAAAGTCCAAGAGCTAACTGTCATAATACATAAATCCATAGGTGCAAGTAATAATTAGCAATTGCTCATGATGCAAGAATGATCAACGTTAACAATAACTTCAAGGTGCAATAAAAATAGTGTGAAGCATCTACACAATGACATAAGTAAAGGCACAAGTAATCAACTTCATCTATTTCCAGGCGCAAGGCTAATGTCTAAATTACTCCCACAGCACGTGAATAATCTAGTACTGAAGTCAACCATAAGATACATTATTCCCAGGTGCGTGCGTGATATAAATACTAAATTAACATAAACCAACACCATTACCATGCGCACAAATAAATCTTAGCACTTTAGGGAATCACGCAACAACATTGTTACAAGCACACAAGTGTTTCCAAAGCGTAAACCTTTATGCATCATCAAGGCCCATTGAGCCATGCAAATAACTACTAAAAATCAAGAAACAAGGTTACTTAATGGCACTAGGTAGGTGGATCACATTACCATTCGAGTCAATCATTATCCCTGGTGCAATTATGGTTATCAACTAAGTTGAGGCACAAAAAGTGATCTAAACTATTAATTTTGGGGCGCATGAGAAAAACACAAGCAAGAGAATAAATTCAAGCACTCATCCATCAACTTTATTAAGGCACGCGAGTAGATTAATTACCCAAAAATCAAGCATTCCCCACCCCCATTCTTTCAAGGCACCATGGGATCCGCCAGTTTATCTTCAAGTCACCTTAAGTAATTTCAGCAATCTTATCTTAAGGGTGATCTAACTAGATTAAGTAGCATGTATATAACCACACCATAGCCTTCCATTACCTCTGCCTACATTACTTATTTAAGTACCATTGTTAAATTTCTCCTTCAAGTATTAATAAATTTTTGCAGTAAATTTTCATTGTAAAAAGAATAAATCGAATACAAAAAGGGGGCACAATCTACGGTAACTCCCTAACTCCAATGAAATGAAGTCAAATGACATTTAGGGATGGAATATCTCATCTCTGAAGCTACAAATTGGACTGAAATTCAATAAAATATTGATCAGTGCTACAATCATTTTTATATGGGACCACAATACATAACCCATATTACAATTTAAACAACTAAAAAAAAGGCCCCAATCTGGAATCGTCAACTGAAGGAGGAAAATTACCAGATCCACATATTCTGCGTAGGTGGTAGTGCGACTCCCTCCCCCACTCAACATTCGCTGAGGTGATTCGTTGGGAAATTTTGCTGAGGTATAACCAGCAAAAATCGCAGGTATCTGGGTGATTCGCAGAGGAGAAAAACCACTCGTTGAGAAAGGACCACGAATTTCGTTGGGCATTGGCCCCAAAATTCATTGGGTAACGGAGTGAGGTGCAAAGCCTTGTGCTCTTCCCAACGCTGAGACTAAGATGAGATAACGTTGTAATAATCCCAGAAAACGTTGGGAAATCTTAATAATGAAATGTTGTGTGAAAAAAATCCGAACACGGAGCATTAAGGGAGAAGATTGTTGTACGAATCAAGGACAACACTCGACAAAATTCAAGATGGAATGTTGGAAGGAAAAAAGGAAAAATAAACGCAAAGTAAGATTCGAATCGCATGGGTATCCTCTGCCCAAATCGCAGGGAATGCAAACACCAAAGCATAGATAGCAACACAGGAAAGGAGACCATAATAATGCTGAGAAAGGAGTCGTAGCTCGCGGAGAAAACATTGGAAGAAAAAAACGAAGGTTTTAACCACATCAAGAAGGAAAGAAATACATGCAAAATTGCAGAGGCAGCATGCTCCGATGTTGGGCAATTTTATTTTTTATTTTTTTTCAACGCAGGGGT
Source organism: Picea engelmannii (assembly GCA_009831015.1). Classification (NCBI taxonomy): domain Eukaryota; kingdom Viridiplantae; phylum Streptophyta; class Pinopsida; order Pinales; family Pinaceae; genus Picea; species Picea engelmannii. Next base: position 50,404 of record ML808841.1, read on the forward strand.
TTCACCACCTCAAGAAAGCAAGAAATACAAGCAAATTGCAGAGGCCGGGGAGGGAATAAACGCCCAGGAGAGAATTCCTTGCTGGGTAGAGAAATTATCCTACACTTATTATCTATGCATATGAAAACAGGGCATTTGAATCTAAATCTTTAACATCGGAGTGAAAGACAGTCATTTCGGCTCCTAATCGACTGCTCAAGCACAGACTAATAACTTAAAGGATAAGGGAACCGAAGATAAAAACACAATTTCCTTGTATTAAAAACCAGAAAAACACAGAGTAAAATAAAATAATGGCCCGAGAACCAAAATGCAATCTTCCTCGGTAATAATACAAACGCAGTAATAATCCCAAGCAGAACCAGAAACTACAATAAAACGTAGTAATAAAACAAAGCTCGAAACATAAATTCAGTGACCCTTTTGCAATTTCACATGGCATACTATCGCCCAGATAAAAATTCATATGCATAACCAAACGAGTCTTTTTATTTTAACAACATCTATGCAAGCAAGCTTTCAACAATAAAGAAATGCATGAACAAGAAATTGAGCTAATATTCAATACAAATTATGCACATGTGTACCATAGTCAAATGTGAAGAACCGGAAGTGATTGTCTTGTGCTCGTGCTCCATCCAACTCTGACTTGCCAACCAATGAGACCTCACCCGTACCTCCCAACCAACGCTAGGGGTACTCTTCTTCCCCCTGAGCCCCCTGAGCCGCAAAGGGGTCACGCACACAATACCAAATATTGCTAGCACCCAACTTGCCTCGCAAGGTCAAGCTACCACTCGTTACCCGAGATGGGTATCCCAACTCCCACAAGAGAAAGTTCAGCCAAGATGAATTTCGACAACGTAACGTTACGCAAGCTAGATTTGATCCCCTCTTCTCCTCCACCATCCTTTTTATATATTTTTCTTAGTCATTAGTTTCCCAAAACTCTCATTAGCTTCATTTTTCATTTAATTAATTTCAAAAAACCTACCCCGTACACATGTTACTCGATCCCCTAGTTGTACCAGAAAATCAATTTATTAATTAATTAAATTTGTCTATTTCCCTCACCCACCTAAAAGCGTTCCTAAAAACGCTCCTCGGTGTCCCAATATTCCCTTACAATTCTTAAATGAATTACGCCTTACTTAATTCCTAGTTGAGTTCATAAATAGAAAGTTCCAAAGGCTAGATTCCTTACTAAGTTAGGCATTCCCCTTTTTCTTTTAAGTTTCCCTTTCTCTTTAAGTTTCCCCTTTTCCTTAGGTTTCCCCCTTCTCTCAAAGTTTCCCCTTTTTATAACTAAGTTCAGAATTAGCAGGTTTAGACAAAAACTACCAAATACCCATTTTATTAATTAAACCTTTATTAAAATTTCCACTTTAATTATTAATGCTTGAATTTTCTTTACCCCCTTATTGTTACATGTCTAATTAGTTTTTTTTGTTCAAAGGTTCTACTCAAACCTAGATTTTCAATTCCTAGGATTGGCGATAGTTTTTAAGGGAAAATTTGTTATTAAACTTTACTTATCACATCATTCATTTTAAGGTCGATCAGGTCCTAAGGAGGCATAGTTTTCTAGGCATTAGGTTTATTAACTTATCATAGTTAAAATCGCGACGTGTCCTTCAAGATGCATCACGTGCTCTAAGGGTGCCACTCACCTCTTTCTTTTTTATTCGCATGATGTGCCCTTCAAGACACACTACGTGCTCCAAGGGTGCCACTTGCCTCTTAACTAAATTTGGTAGACGTCGAACCCCTGGAGTCTATACTTTGTCAGGTGATCTTGTGGGAGACTAAGGGCCTCTAAGGAATAAGGAACATGTCTTATTGTGTGCCCCTTAGAATCATCGCGAGCGACTGTCACAGTCTTCCCTCACGGCATCGCAGGTCTCTCGAACTAGGTAATCTTTAACCTATAGTTTGAGCCACAGCGAGAGTGCTAGTAGGTTGTGGCAGGGTTGTTGTCACACCTCTCCCTCAATATATTTGGTTGTCGTGAGTGACCCCTTTACTCCAAATGTGATTCTGGTCAGCAAGTTATCATCATCTTGCATCCATCAATGAATCATGTCAGCAATAAAAATCAACATCATAATATCTAATCATATGTACATATGTCACATCAACAACATTCAAACCCTAACAGCCCACTTCGTGACTCGATCCGGAGTCCCAGGAGTTTCATCGATGCCTCGGCATCCTCAACATCCAGAGGCCTACAAACTTAGGAGAACCCATTCAATGGCACCTATATATGTAAATACAACAAAATAACATATCATCAAATCCACAATATCTCATAATAATAATCAAAACAACCAATAGTATAATGACCCGGATCACTTGCACGCAAGTGTCCTCAAAGAATAAGTTTTCTCAGTGTGTGCAAGAGTGAGATGTTACATACACCCCCTCTTGTTTTAAACTTTGTCCTGAAGTTTCATAGTATGTAAGTGTCGAATAAAGTGTATCACAGTATCATTAGTCTAACTATCAAACAAAAATGGGAACTGTTGACACATATCATATGTGTCCTCCCAATTCATCGAGTGTGGACTATAGTTGTCCCACTGGACCTTGACCTGATCTATTTTTTGACGTCGTAGCCATCGAATGTGATGGTCCAGGATGTAGATTATCTCTGTCATGAGATAACTCTCGTCCGATACCTGCAAGGAACTCATGTCAATAACATGTGAAGGATCACTAACATAATGTCTCAAAACAGATACGTGAAAAACATCGTGCATATGCCTCAAAGAATCAAGCAAGGATAGTCGATAGGCCATGGGCCCCTTCTTTTCCATAATATCTAAGGGTCCCACAAACTAAGGACATAGTTTATCACCCTTTCCAAACTTGATCGAACTTTTATGCGATTTCACCCGCAAGAAGACTCGATTTCTTACTTCATAACTATGATAGACACGATGTGCATCGACATAACCCTTATGTCGATCCTGCGCTTCCTTGATCCTTTGTCTTATGGTTTTCATTTGATCTTCCATTTCTTGGATTGCTTCTAGTCCCACCAGGACCCTATCCTCAAGTCGATCCCAACTCAAAGACGTCTAACATGGTCTCCCGTAAAGAAACTCGAAAGGCGCCATCTTAATGGTGCTTTGATAACTGTTGTTATATGAAAATTATACCAGTGGAAAGAATTCTTCCCAATGCTTATATTGTTCCATAACGTACATACGCAACATATCCTCCAAGATTTGGTTTTTTCATTTGGTCTTCCCGCCAGTTTCCAGGTGATACATAGTACTAAAGTTTAAGTTGGGTTCCCAAGGCCTCTTGGAAACTAGTCCAAAATCGTCCTGTAAACATTGATCCTCTATCGGATATAATCCTCTTAGGCATGCCATGTAGCCTCACAATATCACTGATGAAAATTCTAGCTAATTCAGGTTCCTGATATGTCGTCCTCACAGGAATAAAATGAGCGCTCTTCATCAGAGTGTCGACTACCATAAAAATCGAGTCGTGTCTCCTTGTCGTCAGTGGCAATCCAACAATGAAATCCATCGAAATGACCTCCCATTTCGATTCTAGAATAGCGTGTGGTTGTATTAATCCTGTCGGATATCTATGTTCATCCTTCACCTGCTGACATTCTATACATCTTTCCATGTAGTTGATTATGTATGCCTTCATTCCTGTCCAGAAGAATAAGGGTTTAAGGTCTACCCTTATCTTCGTGACTCCAGGATGAGCCATGTACACTGCTCTATGAGCCTTGTTTAGGATCAAACTTCTCAACTCATCATTGGGTGGTACCTAAATTTGATTTTTAAATCTCAATAATCCATCGTCGTCCAACGTAAATCCTTCAAATATTGGTACCATCGTTTTGTTTTGTCCGATAAAATCCTTGACCTCTTTGTAACAGTCATCATCATGTTATAGATTTAGGATCTTTTCACGTAGATTCATTTGAAGAGGCATCACCGAAAAGATGTGTGGTCTCCGACTCAACACATCTGCCACTCTGTTCATTGTCCATTTTATGTAAGTAATCTCGAAATCATGCTCGCTAAGCAACTCTGACCAATGTCATTGTCGCGCGTTCAAGTCATTTTGCGTAAAGATGTGTTGTAGTCCACAGTGGTCTATTTTTAGTTCAAATTTTCATCCAATTAGGTAAGTCTCCAAACTCTCAAGGCATATACAATGGCTAACAAATCCAAATCATGCATTGCATAGTTCTCCTCATGCCTTCTCAACTTTCTCGAGATGTAAGCGCTCACTCGATCGTCTTGCATCAAGACTCCTCCTAATCCTTCCTTGGATGCGTCAGTGCATACCAAGAAGTTTGTGTCCATGTCAGGGACCCTTAGTATTGGTGTTGTTGTCAATAGCTCTTTGAGCCTCTGAAATGCCTCCATGCATTTCTCGGTCCAAACAAACTTCTTGTTCTTCTTCTGCAATTATGTGATCGGACTTGCTATATTCGAAAAACCCTCGATGAACCGTCGATAGTATCCCACTAAACCCATGAAGCTTCACACTTCTAGGAAATTTGTCGACACATGCCATTCCATAACAACCTCCACCTTTGTTGGATCCACAGTGATACCTTCGTCGGAGATGACATGCCCTAAGTATTGAATCTTCGATTGATAAAATGAGCATTTAGACAAATTCCCATACAATGTTTTCTCTCGTAGACACTGTAGCACCATGTGCAAGTGTTCGTCGTGCTCCTCCATCGTCCGAGAGTAAATCAAAATATCGTCAATGAATATTTGGATGAACTTGTCCAAGTATTCACGGAACACCTCATTCATCAAACTCATAAATACCCCTGGGGCGTTCGTCGGTCCAAACAGTAACACAGTAAACTCGTAATTTCCAAACCTCGTCTTAAAGGCAGTCTTAGGGATTTTTTCCTCCTTGATTTGTAATCGGTGATACCCTGATCTCAAATTGATCTTTGAAAACATTGTCACACCCTTCATCTGATCAAACAGATCATCAATCCTTGGCAACGAATATTGATTCTTGATTGTTTCCTTGTTCAATTGACGGTAGTCAATATAGAGTCTCCATGACCCATCCTTCTTCCGTATGAATATAACAGGTGCACCCCACAATGACACACTTGGACGTATAAGTCCTAGGTCTAGCAACTCCTTCAGTTGCATTTTCAACTCCTGTAACTTTGGGGTCGACATCCGATAAGGTGTTCTTGCTATTGGTTCAATCCCCGGTTTTAGGTCTATGGTAAATTCAAATTCCCTCTCAAGCGGCATCCCAAGTAACTCCTCATGGAAGATGTTTGCAAACTCTCGCACCACCGGAAGGTTTTTTATACCTTATGTTATTCCCTTCTAGTTTAACGCGAGGATCGCATAAATCTTACATCCCTTGTTCATGCTCTTCCGTAGCTGCAAGGAAGAGATGAACCTTAGGGAAACTCCCTGGTTCTGACCTGCAATCACGTGTCTCTATCCCTCATCATCTACTAAGATCAATTGTTTTGTCTTACAGTTGAGTATCGCCTCATGTGATTCCAACCAGTCCATATTGATCATGACATCATAAGATCCCAACATCGTGACATACAGGTTGGCCCTGGTGAAAAACTCTCCCAGGTTAAGGCTATAGCCCGTAACATTTCCTCCAAACTTTTGTTTGGCTCCCAAATCCATTACTACAAATGTAAACTCGTCTTGTTCGACTGCCTTTACCTTAATTATTTTTAGCGCTGCACTAGAAACAAAACTCTCTGTAGCACCTAGATCTATCAAAATGCTAAGGGTTTGGTCAACGACAGTACCTGACGTCTTGATCACGATCGAATGGTGCTCTGCCTGGCGGTTATTCACCACTGCATGAATCCAATGGGCCTTGCCCAAATCTCCCACGGTAGTGGGTCCGGCTAATCCAGACGCTTTGGTCCTCTCCACTGGGAAGTCACGCTGGTAATGTGGCTCTCCACATGTCTAGCACCCTTTCTTCAGTCCAGTACTCCTGGTACCCGAAGTAGAAGATGACGGCCCACCGGCTTGGAACACTGGTATGTTCTATTGAACAAGCCTAAACTATTGTTGGTGCGGTCGACATTGTTGTTGGTGTTGTGGTCCTCTGTAAGGATTCCATTGTTGAGGTGCCAGTCGTCGTGGTGTAGTGTATGTGGATCCTCTCTAAGTGCCTCACAATCATGGTGAATATCTAGCTGGTGTCTGATGCTTCAGCGCACCAAATGACACATGTCCCACTGGTCTCGCTGGAGTCCTTCTCTGGCCCCCACTGATAAGCTCCTCCTCTTCTATGAGGTCCTTATTAATAGCATCGTGAAAGGCTTGAGGCATTAGAATCCTCACTTTTTCACGTGTGTTGACATTAAGACCGAACACGAACTTGTTGACCTTAATTTTCTCGGTATTCAGGTGTGGAGCATACCAAAACAACTCCAAGAAGAAGACCTCGTACTCAGGCACCGTATGATCGCCCTGTCTCAAGGCATTGAACTCACTGAGCTAACGCTCAATGAATTCCTCAGACAGATATCTCTCCTGAAACCATTCCTTGAACATTTCCCATGATACATCTTTGACGGCCATGTTCAATTATGGCAGGAGCATCTTCCACCAAAGAAGAGTGCTCCCCTTCATTTGAAATACCACCATGAATACCTTCATGTTGGAGGTATAGTCACGAAGTGCAAAGAACATCACCATATTCTCCAACCATGCCTCAGCGGCTGCACCATCCGGGGCACCCAAGAACTCGGGAAACTTGACCTTCTCAAGTTTGTGGTGAATACTACCAGTACCAACCGGGGTGCACCGTGGACCCTCAGGAGGTGTTAGCGCCCTGGCCTCATCTCTATCCAAATGGTTGATCAGTGCCTCATACATCCTCTGGAAGGACCTCATCAGCCCAACCACATCACCCACAACTATTTTTTCCTGCCCGACCACCTATTCGTATCCCTGAGGGTTAGACCCCTCAGGAGTGGATGCTATTGGGGGCATCGTGCCTCCTTCCCTAGCACCCTGTTGTCTGCCTCTGTGGCTTCCTCTAACCATGATTACCACACAAATAAAAATCAATTTAATTCGCAACATCATAATCAATTATCTAATCAACAGAAGTTGTAGTGATCCCAAGTCGCGGGTCAAACCGGCTCTAATACCATATGTAACAGCCCTACCGTTACTACAACAAAGTGACGTACAACAGGTCAATTTTTTTTTTTTTAAGTAGTGTAGGAAAAACATCATAATAATGAAACATCATCGACACCCCAATCACGTAAATTAGTGAAACAAATTATTCATTAATAATCAGTTACGACACAATGTCGACACCTCATCATCACCTCAAACCCCGACATGCATAACGATGTATTAACACCATAATTAACAACAACCCAACATCAATGCGTTCTACCAAAATGCCTATGCATAGCAATACGAATCATAAAGCGCTCAATCCATCCATCCTAAACATCGATTAAACATGGTGCACAAGTAAACATTCGCATAACTTGTCATATATCATATCAATTTTCAATTTGCGCGAGAATTCTTATGTCTACCACAATCATTCATTAATTTCTACACGTAATTGATCTAGTCATGTAATTACCACATAATCTAAGGTGCGACAAGTCTGAGATCTAAACCAAAACTGAAATGCGCAAGAAATCCAAAGCTAAAATCATCCTTTATTACACATCATCCATTGCGAAAATCCAACTCCGCAAAATTCCAACAGCTAACCGTCATAATACATCAATCCATAGGTGCAAGTAATAATTAGCAACTGCTCATGATACAAGAATGATCAACATTAACAATAACTTCAAGGTGCAATAAAAATAATACGAAGCATCTACACAATGACATAAGTAAAGGCAAAAGTAATCAACTTCATATATTTTCTGGCACAAGGCTAACGTCTAAATTACTCCTGCGACACGTGAATAATCCAGTACTAAAGTCAACTATAAGCTACATTGTTCCCAGGCGTGCCCGTGATCTAAATACTAAATTAACATAAACCAGCACCATTACCATGCACGCAAATAAATCTAATAACTTTAGGGAATCACACAACAACATTGTTACAAGCGCACAAGTGTTTCCAAAGCATAAACCTTTATGCGTCATCAAGGCCCATTGAGCCACGCAACTAACTACTAACAATCAAGAAACAAGATTACTTAATGGCGCTAGGTAGGTGGATCACATTACCATTCGAGTCAATCATTATCCCTGGCACAATTATGGTTATCAACTAAGTTGAGGCACAAAAAGTGATCTAAACTATTAATTTTTAGGCGCATGAGAAAAACACAAACAAGAGAATAAATTCAAGCACTCATCCATCAACTTTATTAAGGCACGCGAGTATATTAATTACCCAAAAATCAAGC
>ML808841.1:74471-89163 GCA_009831015.1 Picea engelmannii
AAAATAATTAATTAGTAAATAGTTAGTAATAGTAATTATTATTAATGAAAGGACATGTTCTCCAAAAGACATGTCTAGTGGTGAAAGGGCACCCCTGTGTGGGTATATAATCAAGCCCTCCTTCTCAATTGTAATAATCATATTTTTATCAATTATTCATATTTTATATATATTATTGCAATCGCATATTTGGTTATCTGTTACACCCTATGGTTGTTGTGCATGTCAATTTTTCATGCACATAACTGTTGGGGCATGCACAGAACTGTTGGGAAGTGGACATGCACAGAACTATTGGCATGCACGGAACTGTTGGGAAGTGGGAACTATTGGGGCATGCACAAAACTATTGGGAAGTGATGTAAAAATATTGTCACATAAATGTGCCATTTATATTCATGACAACCTGATACAAGACCAATTGAACATATGTCCTTTTAATGAAAGAGCTATATCCACTCAGAAATATTTTTCATACATAGAACTCTGAGTTGCTTTCTTCATCCAAACCTTATTTCTATAAAGAATGCCATTTTGGATTTTGTCCCAAATTGGGATGGTACTTCATTGATAGTTGTAAATTGTTTTAAGATATCATGTTAAATATGTTGTAATGTTATTCAATCTCTCCTTTTGGTGATGCATTTAGTGTCAGTAAGATGGCATTTCTAGTGGTGATTATTATCAGTGGGGAATTTGTGTATATCTAAAGAGTGTAATTAGAGTTAATGGGATCTCTTTTTTGCTGCCTTTTACTTAAAATAGGCAACTAAAGGTTCATAGAGAGCTCTATGCTTGAGAAGTATTGGAAGTTTATTGTAACATGTTTAAAGATTAATGAACTGGTTTATCTTTGACATTAAAAGATTTCGGTATATATAATAAGTGTTTTACCACTATAAATCTTGGTGCTCTTCTTTCTTGTGTTTTCTTATATTTGTTTTCTTATTTTCACTTGCTTATGCTAAAAGATAATGGTAAATGTTCATAGAAAATTAGATGAATATTGATAAATGATTGTTTCCATTGTATTTTCTTCTTATGATTTTCTTATGTTAATGGTGCCTCTTCATAGAAGACTAAAGGAATATTGATAACTATATTTTTCACTTAAAATAGATAGCTAAGTGGTTCTTCAATATAGGTGTCTAAGTTGTTTGGTAGGTGAGATTTCATTTATTCCTCATCCATCATGTGAAGTAGTCTTCTCACTATAGAGGTTCATAGAGAAAGTGATGTCTCTAGGGTCGAGGGCTTGGTTGCTCCCCAAAACAAGAGTCCCATCGATTGGTTGGTTAAGTTACTTAAACCAGACATTCTATTGTTGTATTGTTGTAGGAAACTATGATTGAAGGGGACAAATCTATTTGTATATTGTTGTCTTTTCTAAAAAAATATCGGTCTTTTTGTGCTCTTGATTTTGTAGGGAAATTAGGCTGGCTAATCACATATTGGAATTAGTGCTTCACCTTGTAAAGGTTGAAGTTCTTAACTTGGGTAGTTGGACTAAATTGGAGTATTTGGACTAGTGGTTGATGTATTTTTTCTTATTTATGGTGAAATTGTTTAATTGCATGATATAACTAAAAAACAATTACAGGCTAACTTAAATATATATTGCATTATTTTAATTGCATCAGAAAGGAAAAATCATATAAATTGTTGTCATGAAATTTAGCAGAACTTTCATATATTCATAAAAATGTTTTTATTACAAAATAGTGCTCTTTTACAATAAGATAAATTACAATCGTGATAAATTTTGAAGTCCTAAATGAAAGGGAATTACAGGTAAGGCCACATTCAATACATTTAGGCCTAGAATTGGGGAAACATAAGAAAGGATAACTAGAACATTCAAGGTATAATAGAATATGAGAGGCCTCATGTCATCCTTGAGAAGTGGGCATCAAGAACATGGAAATTACTCCTCACGGTTTGAGAGTTATGGCCTTACAAAGTTGGAGGACCCTCATATGTCATCTAAAAGCCCCAAAAGGTCAAAGTAGTCAAAGTGGTTTAAGAGATTTTGAAAGGTAAATAATAAAGTGAAGTGATGAGTGTACTATAATTCAAAGTGAATACAAAATAAATTATTTAAATAATTAATTTAATGGAGAAATTAGAAGTGGGTTAACCCTAAAATAAGGAAAGTGGGCAAAGTGACCTAGAAGGTGCTTTTAAGGAAGCTACTTGGAGAGCATGGATGATTTTAGGGGATAAATTTCTCTCATGGGCTAATTTTCCATGGTTTTTCCAAAAATGAGATTCGCTATTTTAAAAATGATTCGTCCAAATTCTATAGGATAAAATTATTTTACCTTAAAAATCGCCAAAATTTTATAAAAACTATATAAAATAATTAGAAATTTGAATATTTTTAAAAAAATATTGCCAAACATTTATAGTTGACATATGAAGGATTAGTAATATTCGCCAAGGTTTCTACATTTTAAAATAAATTTCCATCCTTAAAATCATCCCTATTGGGGAGTATAAATAAGAAGCAAGGCTCTCTCATTTTACATCACACTTGAGAATATTGAATATATATAAGTGATTGAGGTAAAAAAATGATATCTAAGTCGAATTTCAGAGGGAAGGTGAAGAAAATAAGGTTGGAATTCAAGGGCGGATAAATTCTTTTGATGATGCTTTCTAAGGTATGTTATTTACAGGTCATCTCACCATTTTAGCAATAACTTTTTTTATAAAATGATTCAGAACATGAAATTTATAGGCCATTGAGGAAACATATCCAAGTATCTATGGTACAAATTCATCTTGTGGGTCGTTGTATTTGTGGAGTTACACTCCATGGAAAATAGGATTTTTGGCTAGTCCTGAAACTAGTCTAAAACAGGTGTTTCGGGTAAAAACGTCATAAATTCTTTATAACAGATCCAAATTCAGTAATACGAAATGTGTGGTTAGAGTAAAGTATTAAGTATGTTGTGTAACATTTTCAGATCCATTCAACAAATATTCCATGTGGGGCATGCTCTACAAGGTCGCTCTCTAGAATAAGCTAGAATTCAGCAAGGTTTTCCATTTTCGCTATAACTCATTTTCCGAGGGGTTCCAAGTAGTGACACCTGGAGGAATTGCATAAAAAAAATTGAAGAACATTGTATACTACTTTAAGATATTTATTCATTACAGGTACAGAGTTATGATTATTTCAAGTTAGGGTTGTTGACTAATCCCAAACTAGTCATGTGAGACTAAAGAAAAGTTTGATGAAAATGCAAGTCTCTTGTTGTGAAAGTTAAGGAATGTTTGCAGGTATGTGATCATATACACCAGGTCTATTACAGAGTTACAAATCAATTTGGATGATGAAATTGATGAGGGATTTTGGTTAAGGTACATGTTGGGTGCATGGTTGAGACAAGTAGTTGATGAGTTGGCACATACATGAGGTGTATAGTTGATGTTGTTGGTACATATTGATGAGTCATAGTTGATGAGTAGTTGAAACATAATTGGTACAGTTTGGTGCATGGTTGATGCACTTGTTTATGGTACAGGTTGATTACAGGTTGAGGTATAGGTTGATGCATGGTTGATGCATGGTTCGGGTTTATTGGTACAGGTTTACAGCGGTATATCTCACAGTGATAGTGTGATAGTGGTTCCATCATTCTACTTCTACTTCAGGGCGGTTGGACGGGGAAAGGACAGGTGGTTGTAGACACCTTCCAGTTGTAGACGGAGAACATAAGGGGTTGTATCCTCCTTCTGGTTGTAGCCAGAGAATAGGGGAGTTGGAGCTTCCTTCAGGTTGTAGCCTGAGAAACAAGGGGGTTGGAGCCTCCTTCCAATTGCAGCTAGAAAAAAATGGAAGTTGGTGCTTCCAATGAATGTAACTCTTCAAGACATATAAGAAAAAGCATTATGTGGTTTTCTCCCGCTTTGGGTTTCCACGTAAAACATTGGTGTACTATGTATGTGTATGATTGTTCATTTGTTCATTGCTTATTTACTTTGCAGTTATTGGATGATAATGCTACATTGATATAACACTTGGTTTATATGGTTAAAAAGGATTAAATTGCTCTATTATTGATTCACCCGCCTCTCAGTAATCCAACAATTGGTATCAGAGCAGGTTCCTTCAGAAATCAGTTTAACCACTAAAAGGTAGATCATGGAGAGAAACAACTTGTATAAAAATGGAATACCATAATTCAATGAACAGAACTATGCATTTTGGAGCATAAGGATGAAAACATATATACAAGCACGAGGATTTGAAATTTGGCAATCAATTGTAGATGGATACACAGCACCAGCAGTTTTGCCAACAAATGACAAAGCAATGAAACTCGGTCAGAATAATTCCAAAGCCAAAAATGCACTTCTGAATGGTCTTAGTGAAATGGTATTCACCAAAGTTGCACATTGTAAATACGCTAAAGAGATTTGGGACAAACTTCAAAATATTTATGAAGGAGATTCAAAAGTCAAAGCAGCAAAGCTTCAAACTTATAGAGGTCAGTTCGAACAACTTAAGATGAAGGAAGATGAGAATATTACAGCTTACTTTTTACGAGTTGATGAAACAGTAAATGCAATCATAGGATTGGGATAAGAAATCAAAGAATTTGTAATTGTTAAAAAAGTACTAATATCTCTTCCTATGAGATTTAACCCTCAGATATCAGCACTAGAAGAAAGATCAGATCTAAACTCAATAAGCATGGATGATTACATGGAATCTTCACAGCATATGAAATGAGAAATGAACAGGAAAATCTGGACATAAAAGAAGCAGCCTTCAAAGCATCCAAAAATTCAAAGAAAAAGGGAAGGCAAAATGAAGAACATAGCAGTAGCACTGACGTCTCGGAAGATGATGAAGAAGTGGCCAACTTTGTCAAAAGAATGAACAAGGGAACCGATGGTAGGTATAGAGGTAAGATTCATTTAATTTGTTTTAATTGTGATGGTATTGATCATTTTTCTAACAAATGTCCTTATAAGAAAAAGAGAAATGATGAAAGTTACTCAAAAGGAAAACAAACATATAAAGGCAAAAGAACCACAAAGAAATTGTTCAAGAAAATATTATGCACCAAAGAAGACATCTCATCATCAGATGAAGATGAATTCAGTGATAGTGAGACATAAAGAGTTATATTCATGGCAGTATAAGACTCTGATAAAGAAGATTATGAAGAAGATATGAAGAAGTCGAAGAAGAATATGAAGAAGTCAAAGAAGAAATTGAAGAGGAAGAAATTGACTACCGAGAGGAATTAATGTGTGCCATAGAAGTTATCAGAAGGGAAAAGAAGAAAAACAAGAAACTACAAGCAAAACTAGACAAGAAAGAAGACACTCAAGAACTAGAACAAATGATCACAAATTTGAAGGTTCAAATAGAAGAAGATAAAAGAATTGAAGAAGCACTCAAAGACAAACTAGAAGAAAAAGACGAGATCATTGGAAATTTGGAAGTAGAGATTGTCACATTAAGAAAGGATCTTCAAAAGAAAAATATGCAGAACAACTCAAAAGTTTTGGATGACATTATTAGCAGTAAAAAATCTCATCATAACAAGTCCAGACTTGAATACAATCAGACAGAAAAAGGATCAAGCTCCAAAACAACAGAGCAAGAAACATATCCAAAAATCTATGCAGAAACAATCAAGGGGTATAGGAATATCTACAAGGAAGATTACAGGGACACTCCTCCACCGAGAAGATTCAGATTTCAGAATCAACGACCGATAGATAGGACTCAAGAAGAATAAGAATTTATAAGAGTACCTCCTTTCATAAGATCTTCAACTCCCAGGTATCAAACTATCTTTTTTGGTTTATGTTATGCATGTAATAATTTTGGACATAAAGCTGTGAATTGTAGATCTAACAACAGGAACACAAACAAATTTGAAAGACATACACAAAGGGGTTGTCCAAGAAGACCTAGTGAAACACAGAGAAGAAGTTACAACATGTTTGAATCTTTGAGCACTGAAGTGGAATGTTACAAATGTAACAATTTTGGATACATGGACAAAGATTGCAGAATGACAGTCCCTCTTAGAGAACCACAACAGAATAACAACAGTCACAGACAGGAACCTCAGAAAAGGACATGGATAAGAAAGCAGGATCAGTATAGAAATGAAGAATGCACACTCGCTCTACAAGCTAAGAAGAATAAACATGTTTGGTATGTTGATAGTGGTTGTTCAAAAAACATGACAGGTGATAGAGACAGGTTTCTTACATTATGAAAGGAAATAGATGGATCAGTCTCCTTCAGAAATGATGATTCAGCTAAAATCATTGGAAAATGAACAGTCGGAATTGGGAACAAGAATACTAAGGCAGAAAATGTTCTACTAGTATAAGATATGAAACATAATCTTCTAAGTGTGAGTCAAATGTGTGACCAAGGTCATAAAGTTACTTTCAATTCAAAAACAGTGTGAGATAAGAAAAGAAGGTTCAGGAAAATTGATTGCTATAGCTGCGAGAACTTCAAGCAACATAAATGTATTAAGTGAAATTGGAAATGAAAAGTATTGTCTAGGAAAGGAAGATGAAAGTTGGCTATGGCATAGAAGAATGGGTCACATACATTTTGATAACCTTGTCAAAGTCAGCAGAAGAGAATCAGTCGGAGAAATGCCTCGGATCACGAAACCAACCAACACTTTATGCAAGCATTGTCAACAAGGAAAGAAAACAAAGACCAGGTTCAAATCAAAGGAATATTCAATGACAAGACCACTGAAAATTGTGCATATTGATCTAGTTGGACCAACTACAACAAAGGGTTTAAAAGTTGAGAAATAATTTATGTTATTAGTTGATGATTATACAAGAATGACTATAGTTTGCTTTCTCAAGAATAAATCAGAAGCTTTTGAAAACTTCAAAATCTACAAGGAAATGGTTGAAAATGAAATGGACTCAAAAATCAAATGCTTTAGATATGATAATGGAGGAGAGTTCACTTCAAGGGAATTTATGGATGACTGCAATAGTCAAAAGGCGATTCTTTGTTTCTAGGACACCTCAACAGAATGGAGTTGTTGAAAGAAAGAATAGGATAGTACAGGAAATGGATTGAACAATGCTAATGGATTCCAAATTGACAGATATATTTTGGACACAGGCATTGCATACAGCAGTTCACATTCAAAACAGAGTAATGCTCAGAAACAACACTGAAAAAACTCCCTACGAGCTATGGAAAGGAGGACCAACAAATGTGAAGCACTTCAGAGTTTTTGGAAGCAAATGCTACATCAAAAGAGAAGATGGAAAAATGGGAAAGTTTGACTCTCGTGTGGACAAAGGAGTACTTGTTGGTTACTCAAGTACAAGGAAAGCATACAAGTGTTACAATCTGAGATTGAACAAAGTTGTAGAAAGCATCAACATAACAATTGATGAAACAGGCAGACTAGAATCAAAGGAAGAATAAAATGAATCAATGGAACAGCTTTTCGAAGAAGAAGCAGAACATGAAAAGGAAGTGGAAGAGGAATATGAAGAGAATCCGACAGAAGCATAAGAAAAATTTCAGCAAGTGCCTCCAAAGACACCTAGCAGACGAGTACAGAAGAATCATCCTTCAGATCAGATTATCAGAAACAAAGATGTGGGAGTTGAGACTAGAAGAAGAATTTGTTCACCAGACCAAACACACCTAGCACTCACATCTATGATTGAACCAACCTATTTTGAAGAGGCTAGCAAGGATGAATTTTGGAACAAGGCCATGGATGAAGAATTGGATCAAATAGAGAAAAATGAAACTTTGGATTATGGTATCCAAAAGGAAATGATCTATCTCTTATTGCCTACACAGATGCATATTGGGCAGGTTGTATTGATGATCGATGAATCACCAATGGAGAAGCGTTCTACTTGGGTGAGTGTTTAGTATCATGGCTAAGGAAGAAACAATCATCAGTATCTTTATCTACAACCAAGGCAGAGTATATTACAGCAACATCATGTTGTACATAGGTTTTTTTGATGAAACAAACTTTGACAGATATACAGGTTGAGTATGATGAGCCCATTCCAATCTATTGTGATAATACAAGCGCCATCAATATCTCAAAGAAACCGGTGATGCACTCCAAGATGAAGCACATTCCAATCAAGTATCACTTTCTACAGGAACAGGTTGTAGAAAAGAACATCAGAGTTGAGTATGTAGGCACAAAAGAATAAGTGGTAGACATCTTTACAAAACCACTTCCACAGGAAGCCTTTGAGTATCTTTGCCAGAGACTCGGAGTTATTTCTACTCCAAATGAATGATTTAGAATTGGTATCTTATATGTCTTAGATGTACATGAGGAAGCACCATAAAGAGGACATTTCAGTCAAGGGGAGCAGCCCCGGATGGAAAGATACATTTTCCATTGATGACAAAGGGGGACAGATTCATCAGATGCAGAGGACAGGGGCATGATTCTAGGGGGGGAAATGGTCACAGAGATGCAAAGGAAAGAGGCATGGTTCTAGGGAGATCATGAGTGATATGAATTTAGTATTTCATGAAATGATTTTATTATTACATCAGAGTGTTTCCATCAATGCCAAAGGGGGATATTGTTGATTAAGGCTGGTTGTCATTGATGTCAACCCTTGAAGAAAGTCCAGTAGGGAATTCTGGTAGCACAAAGGTTTGGGTAATGGAATAAAGTTTGTTTCATGTATAAAGGTATGAGTTTTAATATATTTTATGATAATACTATTCTATATGGATAGTACATGTCATTCCATTTCTAGTGGTAAGTGGAACGTCACATAACTCTTCATGGTTTGTGGAACGTCACATAACTCTTCATGGTTTGTGGAACGTCACATAACTCTTCACGGTAATGGACCCAAGTTTGTTTGATGGATAATGGTATGAATTTTGATATATTTGAAGGTAATACTATTCTATATGGATATTACATGTCATGCCATTTTTGTTGTTATGTGGAACGTCACATAACTCCTCACGGTTTGAGAGTTATGACCTTACGAAATTGGAGGACCCTCATATGTCATCTAGAAGCCCCAAAAGGTGAAAGTAGTCAAAGTGGTTTAAGAGATTTTGGAAGGTAAATAATAAAGTGAAGTGATGAGTGTATTATAATTCAAATTAAATACAAAATAAATTAATTAAATAATTAATTAAATGGAGAAATTAGAAGTGGGTTAACCCTAAAATAAGGAAAGTGGGCAAAGTGACCTAGAAGATGATTTTAAGGAAGCTACTTGGAGAGTATAAATAAGAGGCAAGGCTCTCTCATTTTACATCACACTTGAGAATATTGAATATCTATAGGTGAATGAGGTAACCAAAGGATATCGAAGCCGAATTTCAGAGGGAAGGTGAAGAAAAGAGGGCCTGAATTCACGGGAGGATAAATTCTTTTGATGATGCTTTCTAAGGTATGTTATTTACAAGTCATCTCACCATTTTCAAAATAAAAAAATTTATAGAATGAGTCAGACCATGAAATTGATAGACCATTGAGGAAACATATCCAAGTATCTATGGTAAAAAATTCAGCTTGTAGGTCTTTGTATTTTTGGAGTTACACTCCATGGAAAATAGGGTTTGTGGCTATTCTTGAAACTAGTCTAAAACAGGTGTTTCAAGTAAAAATGTCATAAATTATTCATAACAGATCCAAATTCAGTAAGACCAAATGTGTTGGTTATATTAAAGTCTGTAGTATGTTGTGTAACATTTTCAGATCCATTCAACAAATGTTTCGTGTGGGGCACGCTCTACAAGGTCTCTCTCTAGAATAAGCCAGAATTCAGCAAGGTATGTCATTTTCACTATAAATCTTTTTCTGAGGGGTTCCAAGTAGTGAAACCTAGAGGAATTGCATAAAACAAACTAAATAACATTGTGTACTAATTTAATATATTTATTCATTACAGGTACAGAGTTATGATTATTTCAAGTTAGGGTTGTTCACTAATCCCAAACTAGTCATGTGAGACTAAAGAAAAGTTTGATGAAAATGCAAGTCTCTTGTTGTGAAAGTTAAGGAAGGTTTGAAGGTATGTGATCATATACACCAGGTCTATTACAGAGTTACAAATCATATTTGGATGATGAAATTTATGAGGGATTTTGGTTAAGGTACATGTTGGGTACATGGTTGAGACAAGTAGTTGATGAGTTGGCACATACATGAGGTGTATAGTTGATGATTTTGGTACATATTGATGAGTTATAGTTGATTAGTAGTTGACACATAATTGGTACAGGTTGGTGCATGGTTGATGCACTTGTTTATGGTACAGGTTGATTACAGGTTGAGGTACAGGTTGATGCATGGTTCAGGTTTATTGGTATAGGTTTACAGCGGTATATATCACAGTGATAGTGTGACAATGGTTCAATCATTCTACTTCTACTTAGGGGCGGTTGGACGGATAAAGAATAGGTGATTGTATCCACCTTCTGGTTATAGTCGAAGAACATAGGGGGTTGTATCCTCCTTCTGATTGTAGCCAAAGAATAGGGGAGTTGGAGCTTCCTTCAGGTTGTAGCCTAAGAAACAAGGGGGTTGGAGCCTCCTTCCAGTTGCAGTTGGAAAACAAAGGAAGTTGGTGCTTCCCAATGAATGTAATTCTTCAAGACATATAAGAAAAAACATTCAATGTTTTTCTCCCGCTTTGGGTTTCCACGTAAAACATTGGTGTACTATGTATGTGTATGATTGTTCATTTGTTCATTGCTTATTTACTCTGCAGTTATTGGATAATAATGCTACATTGATATAACACTTGTTTTATATGGTTAAAAAGGATTAAATTTCTCTATTACTGATTCACCCCCCTCTTAGTAATCCAACACTGGCTTGGATAGATGACAACCAATTAATATGAATCTAAAAAATCAAACCCAAAAATTAAGGGGAAAGTGGGGTGATTTCCCCAAGTGGAGTAAGGGGGGACAATGGGGTGATAACCACTCCCTTGGGGAGAGGACAAAAGAAAAGAACAAATGAATTTCCCTTCCTCAAGGAAGTGGGGAAACAATAATGAAATCAAAGATAAAAGGGAATGCACACATTGGTCACCTTAAGGGATTAAGTAATCAACATAGTTGATCCAAAAGAGAAGGATACAATCTGAAAAACAAACAAGAGCTATACATAGAAGAAAAAAATGTTATCCAAGGCTACAGGAAGGAAGAAACTACCTCTCAAATGACTAATGAGGGATACAAAAAGGTAGGAAAAAAATGAGAGGATTATCTGAATGGATAGGAGACAAATAAGGAGGATGGAAGATTTCCCTAAATGTGGCAGAAAAGGGGATAGAAGATAGATGTACCTTGAAAAGAGAGAGAACAAGATGCACAAAAGGATCAAGTGGAACTACCATGAGAAGAGGAGAGGAGGAACAAAACATAATGATGCAATGGAGGAGGCCTAAGAAGAGATGGAGTTTGAAGGAAATGATCCAAATACACTACTGGGAGAGAGGGAATTCAAGGGTGAAGGAGAGAGACAAGGAGGCCAAAGAAGGGAATTATGCATGGAAGAGACTTTGGATGTCAACTGGTCTTCATAATTAAAAACTATAGTTGATGTATAGGTATCTATCATCACAATTCAAAGTTTAATATTAATCGAGGTTATGATTATACTCATGGAAGAAGGTACAGAATTTGGAGGCACATCACCCCACAATTTTGGCAAGGAAATGGTCCTAGGAAGGTTGAGAACAAAAGGAGGGTACATGTCATGGTAGAATGAAGGAACTAGACTTTTAGGTTTAGGGGAAATGTCGCATTGATGCATATATATCATACATCAACTAAAAAAAAGGCATATATATCATACATCAACTAAAAAAAAGGCATATATATCATACATCAACTAAAAACAAAATGCATGCCAGTACTAAAATAACAAGAAAACCCATATGACAATAATGGAGTGTTTTATTGAAGGATAACACTCCAAGAGAATCCAACCCTAGACCTGGACTCTCATATCCAAAACTATAATATGAAATCGATTCCCTTGATGAACCGTAATTGTAATTGAAATGAAGTCACAATGGAAGGGAGAGTTGTTTAAGAGAAAAATAGAATTGGAAATGTAAATAATAAACTCATCATTAAATTTTAAAATTGAGCTAGTACATAGATGATACGCTAGAACTAGGCATGATTGCTTCAAAGTCTCCATGTGGGTAAGCTCAAACTTCAAAGCATGCCAAATATTTTGAGAATTGATCCCACTAAGTTAGGTTTGGAGGTTTCCACTAAGTCAAGTTCATGAGTGAGTACGCAGAATGACATGTCCAAAATTGAGTGAATGAGAAATTTTGAGTTGAGTTGTATGACACCCTGACAAATCGTACAATAAGTGGGTGGCATATTAACATAGTGTAAGTGGGTGGCATATTGAAAAAGACATGTTAGAGATTTCTAACATGTTATATCTATGAAAATATAAATGTAAGCATATATTGTGTGGATATTTGAATACACATTCTTGTAGATCTTATGTACTTCTCAAGCTTTCATTGATTCATTTTGCATATGTATGCATTGCATCAAACTTATCGTAAATTTTAACCATTGTTCATTTCATTTCGTAAATTTTGGAATGTATACATCACTTGTTTAAAGAAATCGTAATGGTATGCCATCGTCAATTATTCGTTCATGATCGGCTTTGGACATTTTCCATTTTTTAACTTTTGTTTTTTTTCTCGATTGAACTTCTATTAACTTTATGTGCATTGAGACTATATTGACAACTTATGACATCTGACTGGTAGTCTTGAAAGTGAACATGACTATCAGTTTGATGGGTTTCTTGAAAAAAATAACATTTCAATATGATGGATCCTCCTTCATATATAAAACCGTTATCATCAAAATCTTCTAATAACCTCATCTTTTGTTCTGTGCATCACATCAAATAATATTTCACGTTTTCAGTGTTGTCTACAGGTGCAACCATGGAAACATCTCCTACAAATAATTTGATATGTTCCAACACGTATTTTGTGTTAGATTAGCACACATGAACATGCCATTAAACTTGTCTACTATATATATAAATTTTATATATCCAACTTACAAGTACATCTACATGTTGTTTAAATATTTAACAAATATATTTTCAAACAATTGTAACATAAAAATTACCTTCTCTAACAAGATCAGAAACTTTATCGCCATCAATTGACACTATAGTTTCATTTGATTCCATCTCCTTTGAGCTTGCAAGTGGCATTCTCCCTTTTATATTAAGTTCGATATCTCTCCAAGCTTTAAAATATTCTGCATTTTTGTTTTCACAAATCTCTATGGATTTTTTGTCCTCTATGCAAACTGAACAAAAACAAGACTCATTTCTTCTATCAAATGCAAACACATTTTGATAGCATTTTGTTTTAACTGAATGCATTTTCCGTGTCCCATGTATTGTACCGACTTCATATGGGATTGATCTACTTACATCTTGGATTCCAACATACCAAAAAAACCAGCACAAGACAAGAACTTGTTAACTTGAAATATATCAAGAAAATGATTGCAGATCATATAAATTTGATCACGTGAATAAAAATATCATCTATACATGTATATATAGACACACCTGCGCACATCCCTTGATGGATTATTTTCATGGCTTAGCTCCATTTTGCACCATTCAACAACTTGATCAGCAGATTCAAATCGATTGGCGTGAGGGTTCATCTGATACCTTCGAAGTGCTCATTTTACACATGCCCTTGCACCGTCATGCTCTACTTTTCCATGACCAGTCTCAAAAAAATTCCAACAATCTGTAATGGTTGATTTCTTATGAAGACGACACAGCCAATAGAATGATCTTAAAGATTTGAACTGACCCAGACATCCATATGACCATATCCAATGTCGATCGAATCTAATCCCGCGTTCTTTCAATAAATCATAAAATTTATCAAAACAATGGTGTACATAATGTGTGTGTCATGTGCTCGATCATCACTTATAAAAAAGTGTTATTCTTTAATAACATGTCGATTGTCATTGGTGCTTTCTATGTTGTCAAGACTCCATTGAGCATGTCTATATAGAATGTGGACAAATACAATGACTTGATCAGAATGATAATATTCACTCTGTATTTCTTTTTGTGCAGCGAATGTGTAATTATCTGCAAAATCAACTACAGCCAAAATTGTCCTTGGTGGAAACACTTCACAAGATTGTTTGAATTGTAGGTCTTTCCATCGAGCTCTATTTGAATGCTTGGTGTATTTATAAATTTCTTCCTCAAACTTATTTAAAAAATCTATCACACAGATTTTATCTACTTTCAAATCAATACTTTTGGAAATAAAATTTGAAGAATGTTGAGCCGTGTTGTTGATATATTCATATCTCTTCCAATTGAATGTTATATTAGAAAATGATTGATCATTCATATCAATAGGATACTTTGAGTGAAAGAAACTTATATTTCCACAACAATCACATTACTTTCCACCAACACTCCCCTTCGCTTGCCAACCCTTGTGTGCAGTCCTACCACCTCCTCTCCCTCTGCTCCTCCAAACCACTGCTGGGCTCCATTTTGGGTTTCCGGGCTGGTCGTATGGGTGACTAGGGGCGCCTAGGAAGGGGGCTTAAAATTGTTCTTTTAATTTTAATTTTTATTTTGTTATATAGTTTTTATAT
>ML808841.1:89406-99477 GCA_009831015.1 Picea engelmannii
TCATTGGGCTTTTTAATACCATAACTTCGCCATCCAGAGGTGGAATTTTGCTCATAAATAGTCAAAACAAAGACAGGGGCGAAGTCAATAATGTAGCCATGGAATTCACCTCCTCAAACTCAGCCCAGAATTTTAGTGGTGTGTCCTGGAGTGACAGGGACTCGTTATTGGCCCAAAAACACATGTCGAAAGGAGGCCTAATTGGGGGCCTTTGAGGCCAAATTGGGCCAAATGAGGAAAACCCATTTCAGCTACAGGTATGCAGGCCTGTAGAATCCTATCAATTCTGGTTTCCAACCCATAATTTTTTCTCAATTTCAATTTTTCCCTGATCAGTCTCCCGACCAGCTCCTTCCCGCGTACCTTTCCGGGTCCATATCTTGTTCATCCAGACTCATATTTGTGCCAATCAAAGGTTAGAGGAAAGCTAGAAAATAGATCTACAACATGAACACATCAAAACTCATTTTTGTATCTATTTGGTATACGGAAAAATTCTCCCAAGGTTCAGGCCCAAGGGGTCCCTTCACTGGAAAAGGTCCAAATCAAAGTCATGCTTCAGTCAGCTCACAGGGAAACTCTTAGGAAGCAAAGGGGGGGGTATAATAAATTCTGAAAAGTGCTTGAACAATGGGCATTTCCTTACGTACAACGACCAAGCCCAAAGGCCCCTTTCCCTCCTAAGCAACTCTTCAATTTCCCCACACCTTGGGGCTTCATCCTAGTGAATCCAGCAGCCATGGATGGTCGGGAATTGTCCTAGTTCACTTCATCTATAGCTGAAAAACATGGTAGCAATCAAAGAGTCTTTGGGATGGAACAAATCCCAAGGAAAATGATGATGTGGCATACTAACTTTGTCATTTTATGAAAATGACCTTTTTTTAATAATTTGGTCTCGAAGGATTTACTTTGTCTTGTAAAAAATTGTAATTAAAGTGTCAAATCAAATCTTATTTGATTCCCTTTGGATAAGATCCCTTTTGGATACGTTTAATTTTTTATTAAAAACAAAAACACTTTAAGGGTTGGTCCACTTGTCACTTTTCCAAAAGTGACAAGTGTCTTGTGACCTAACCCTATGTCTTCACCTCTTCTTTACAAATAAGAGGGATGGCATTGTACAAAGGGAGGATGGTGAATATAGTACCAAAGCTCTTTGTGTGTGTGATACTTGTTAAATTTTGGTTGTTGGTCATGTCACTTGTTGGTTAAGGGTTGAGGGGTAGTAGTAAGTACTTGTTATGTTAGCTATCTCCAGGAGGGATTGGTTAGCTAGGTGTTTGTTGTTGCTTCATTGGGTTTAACTTACTTGTTTTCATTTACTAATAGCCTTGTTTGACATGTTGTAGTGCAGATTTCCTGAAGTATTCAATTTTTTTCAGCCATAGTTAGTGGTTGGGAGTCCTAGAGCCCCTTAGAATAGCCCTTAAATAAGCCCCTTAGTTGGTTGTTTATATTTGCTTACTTCTTTATTTTTCATGGAAATCTATGTTGTGATTTTTTGTTATTAACCTTGTTGTCCCAAACAGGAAAGTCGACCATTTTGGTCAATTTCTCCTTCGAGGACAGCCATCTTAGTTGGTTGTTATCTAACTTTTATGTGTAAATTTATGTTTCATTTATTTCAGTTTTTTCATATAAAATCACTAAAATTTTGTTGTTTGTCTGCAAGGATACAATCCAGTCACCTATTCTACTTCTCTTAAGCAGTTGGGGACCATCTAAAGACCTGTTTGAGGCAAAGGGGCCAGAATGACAGCAAAGAAAGAACATTAGATCTGATCGGTAAATTCACCCATTCACACTCATTTTCACCTTGAATTCACTTGCACTCATTCTTAAAAAAATGGAACATGTGCCCATGTCAATATTGTATTTCTTCATTGTATACTTTCTCATATGACAATATACAGGTGGCTGCCCCTAAAGGGGCCATGCAATATCAACAAGCTAAAACACTCATAAAACCACAAAAAACATGAAAACAAAGCAGGGGTCCGCCCCATACACATTCAAAACAAAACCTATATTATTTAGCTATATGTGTACACATACTATTTAGTCGTGACGTATATGTCACATACTTATTTACTTATTTTTGTATAAAGATTTAGATAGATTTCAATTTATTGACCAGGATGCATGCTTGCGAAAGCGAGACATGACCTCGCCACGTGGATGGCCTGGCCCTTTATTTCAAGCAATTTCAATTTCATAGAGTACCAAGTGTCAAAGCTAGGAAGTCTTCATCAAGATTCCCCTGGAAGTTGTCTAGTTAGTATAAATTGAGTGGTATTTCCTTAGTACCACACTGTCAAGGAGTTGAATAGATCATCTTTGTTGGGATACTACACTGCTTGGGTAAGCTCAGCTAAAACTCCCATTAGGGGGGGTCCTGGGCCTCTTCCTTTTTGTAGGTATCCCTCTTCCATCCAAGCGGCTTTAATAGCCCGAATGCGTGAGTGACGAGAAGTGGCTAATCCATGCTTCTATGAAATGCATGGGGCACTCTTCAACCTAACCACTGTGGTCTACTAAAACTACCCATCTTTTTCAACTAGCTTAAAATAGTTTTCTAGCAATTTTGGCAATTTACTATTTTTAGCAGTTTTTAACTTTCGGGGCCATTTTGAGGGCTCAAATGAAGGATTTTCGAGATAGGGGTTCTCAATGATATTCGAAGGCATAATTTATCCCCCAAAATGAATCTCCTCAATAATACCTTTCCAACGAGCTATCACATGCCTAAAACGGAGATCGTATGCAAAAGTTACGACCCCGGGAAGTTGATATACTCACTTACCCAAACGGGGCCCACATGACTTTTGGCGCTTCATCTCCTAGGGTTAAGTTTTTGGATGTCTAGTGTTTTTGGCATTCATGTTTATTGTAAAAAGTCCTTCAGAGCCTCATGGTAACCATCTTCTTGTGAATATGAGTAGCTGTCACATCTCTTCTCAGAGATAAGCTACCACCATTCTAGCAAGTCTTTCACTCAGTATTTTTACAGTTTCTGTACATTTATTTCATTAATAGAAATTGTGTATTATTGTATATCTGTGTTTATGGTTTCAGCTCTGATACATTTATGTTATCTAATTGAATATCTTCGATATCTCTGTGCATTTCTTTATTATATCTCTACTCCCATTTCATGCCGAAAATAATCCGGATCATTTTGTGTGATCCTAAGGGAAAGGCAATGCCTTTCTATTTTCAATTAGAATTTCCTAGCACTAATTATATGGATGAATATGAAGCATTAGTTCAAGGCCTCCAAAAGGCATTATACTTAGTAATTCACCATTTGTTGGTGAGCGGGGATTCTGAGTTGGTTGTGAATCAAATCAGAGATAAATATGAAGTTCATAACCCTCGCCTCAAACAATACCATTGAAAGGCTAAAGAACTTATTGAGAGGTTCTTATCATTCAACATTCAAGCTGTGCGTAGGGATGCAAACCATGTAGCTGATAATTTGGCCTTGGTTGGTTCATGCTTCACTTCAGATTTCGTAAGTTCTATCGAAGATATAAAAGTCCAAATTTTACACAGACCTGCGTTACCTAATATCGTTGACTCTTGGAAATTTTTTGATACTAATGAACAAATCTACAGGTTCCTTCAAAACAAGGAAGAATTCTAAGATTTACATATCAACCATGAGTTGGAAGAGGAAACCAGGGACATAATCCAATTGAAGACAAATAAAATTCCCCTTGGTTTGTCCGTACTGGAGTCCATTTTTTATTCCAATGATGCCACTACCCCTGAGCCTAGTATTGATAGTGAATTTGTTAGGAAGGTGGAAGAAACCATCCCTATAAACCTGGGAACTGAGAAAGATCCAAAACTAGTTTATATAGGGTCGCAGTGTTCTCCTTCTGAGATCGCTCAATTCATTTAACTCTTGACAGAGTTCAATGATGTTTTTTCTTGGTCCTACGAGGATCTCAAGGTTTTCAATATGCATGAGATATTCCATGTCATACCCATAATTAATTATTTAAAACCTTAAAGTAAGAGACAAAGAAAGAACAACCCTACTTTAGAATGAAAAATTAAAGTTGAATTAGACAAGATGGAAGCATCTGGGGTCATATACCATGTCTGTTACTCACAATGGGTATCTAATTTGGTTCCCGTTAGGAAGAAAACTGGTGATATTTGTTTGTGCGTCAACTTTCGAAATTTGAATAGGGTGTCCCTAAAATACAACTACCTCGTCCCACCAATGGAAGAGATCCTCCAACAAGTCTTTGGGGCTCAGATGATGTCCCTTTTAGATGGTTTCTCAGGTTACAATCCGATATCCCTCAAGCCTCCTGATAGTCACAAAACCACCTTCACTACCCGTTGGAGCACATATGCATATAACAAGATGCCTTTTGGCTTGATTAATGTCAAAAACACCTTTCAACATGCCATGGCCATTGTTTTCAAAGGATTATTGGGTAAGATGATCCCTATCTACTTTGATGACCTCACAGTCTTTTCCAAAGAATGAAGTAGTCATTTTGATCACCTCAAGCAGGTTATTCTTAGATGACATAAGTTTGGCATATCTTTAAATCCTAAGAAGACCATTTTCGGTGTTATGGAGGGTAAATTTTGGGTCACACCGTCTCTTGAGAAGGTGTCAAAGTTTATCCTTAGAGAGTGTAGCAATAAAAAAAAATCTCTTACCTAATAATAAAAAATAAATTCAATCTTTCTTTGGAAAGATAAACTTCCTAAGACACTTCATTCCCGATTTTTCTCAAGTTGTCAAACCTCTAAATTAGCTTATGAAGAAAGACATTCGGTTCAAATGGGACCCCCCTACCCGTCGGGATTTTGAATCCATTAAGCAAGCCATTTCTTATGCCCCTCTATTAATCAATCATAATCCCTCTCAGAACTATTTCATGTACACTAATTCATTAGAGGAGACAATTTCTACAATCTTATTGCAAAAGAATCATGAGAAAAATCTTAGGCCAATCGGCTTCATAATCCCAAATTTGAAGACACACCAGCTGAACTATTCTCCACTTGAGAAACATGGTTATTCGTTGTATAAATCCTTGGAGAAATTATGACATTACATCCAAGGCCACAAGTTCAGGTTTTTGTGCCTACACCTCTCTTAGTCATTGCCTTGAATCAAACCGAAATGCATAGTAAGTGGTCCAAAAGGATTATGCACATGCAAGAATATGACTTGGACATTAAATCGATGAAAAACCATAAGGGGCACAGGGTTGTCTCAATCGCTAACCCAATCCCATGCCTTTTTCATAGTTGAACCACCTCAAGTAGATGACTTGATTTCTTTTGAAGAACTGGTTAATGAAACTGAGTTAGCCTCACAACCAAGGTATGGACCTATCATGTATTTTCTTATCAATGGTGTTTTCCCACTGGACATGGATACTAAATCCAAACGAACACTTTGTTTACAAGTTTTTCGGTATGTTTTACAAGACCAAATCCTTTACCGAAGAAACCTTGATGGGGTTTTGTCACGATGCTTGACTCCTGATCAAACACAAATGGCACTTGAAAAATGTCATTATGGGGTTTGCGGAGGTCACTTTTCATTCAAAACCACTGCAACAAAAGCTTTACATGCAGGTTAATTTTGGCCTTCACTCCACCAAGATGCCCATTTAATGGCTTGAAAATGCGATGCTTTCCAATGCTTCACTAGGAAGCAAAAGTTAGTTGCCTTACCTCTTAGGCCTATTGAAATCCAAGTCCCTTTCACAAGATGGGGCATGGATTGTATTGGGCTAGTTTTTCCACCTTCCAACATTGGTCACATATTCATCTTAACAGCTACTGACTAATTTACAAAGTTGGATGAAGCAATTTCCCTTAGGAACACTACGAGTCATCATTTGGTAGAATTCATTAAGCGTAACATTTTATGTCATTTTGGAAATATTGTTGATATATTAACTGATAATGGATCAGCTTTCATGTTTAATGTCATGCTCCACCTTTGTGTTACATATGGCATCCAACTTTTTGGAACTTCCACCTATTACCCCCAAGGTAATGGATTGACTGAATCCACAAATAAAAATCTGATTCGGATCCTTAAGAGAACGGTCAAAGATAACAAGCGTGATTGGCACACAAAGTTAAAATTTTCTTTATGGGTTGATCGTATAACCCCTAAGATAGTAATGGGTCAAAGTCCTTACACTCTGGTGTATGGAGGCCTTGTTATCATTCTCGTTCACTTACAAATTCTAGCCTTGAGGTTGGCTATTGCTAAGGCAGAAGATGATTTCCATCCTTTACTACATCGTTTAGACACACTCATCGAACTAGAAGAGGTAAGAAAATATGCATTCCAACACCTCCAAAAGAAGCAAGACATTGTTAAATGTTCCTTCGATAAAAGATTCACAATGGTAAATTACAAAGTAAGAGATGATGTCCTACTGTGGGACAAAGCACATGAGGCCCCATCCAAACATTGCAAGTTTAATTCTTTATGGTTGGGTCCTTACACAATCTATGAGGTTTTAGGGACAAATGCTTTCAAATTAAAAAACTTGGATTGCGAACCACTCCAATTCCCTATGAATGATCATCACCTAAAGTTATTTTACTCCTAAGGGACCTCATCATCTTGTACATAAGTCACCACTTGTTCATTTTTGGTTTGTATGTATTTTTTGTTGTTTATTTATGCTTGTATATATCTCCTTGATTTCAATTTGGAGCCTTTTTTCCTTTTTGGTTTCAATTTTGGGTGGAAGCACCTTTTGAATTTTTCCTCGATTCTTGGTCTTTTACATTTTAACTCCATATGCTGCACTCTTCTTCTTAATTTTTTGTATGTCTAATGTTTCTTGGAAGGGTACTATCCTTGTTATTATATGGTTATTTGAAAAGAATAAACCCTTAGGAAACCTTTTATCATATGCTTGGCGTACGGGAAACTCTGACTTAATATCATCTTAAAGAGGAGTAAACCTGATTATTATTTAATCAAATTTAGTGGGGAAGTCTAAGGGGGTAGCATATCATTCTCTGGTGAATTTGAAACCATGATGGCATGATGGCTTACATAACTATGTGATTGCAACTGCACTTAACCTTACCACTTACAATCTGATTTTTCCAAGCGATGTTCATTTTTCCTACGAAGTTCCATCACTTTTGAGCATTGAGATATTTCAGTACCTACTGCCAAAAACATTTCATATTTCTTTACTCCCTTGATTGACTGGTTTGCTTGTTCATCTTTCTCTAGTGGGTCGTTGATTTCAAAAGATCCTCATTTGCTTGTTTGTGTGTCGAGAATCGAAGATATGCATAAGACTTTATGTTGAGCCAAGGTTCACTTTAAGCCTCTATTCTCATAGTTAAGCCATAATCCAAGTGAGGGGCACGTGTCACTTGGGCCACATTGCTCAAAAAAACCTGAGTCATTATTCCTATTATTATATTCTTTGTGAATCTCAGTATAAATTTTGTTGCATATATTTATTGTGCCACTTTCATTCTTTGATTATCCCTAATGTGAAAATTGTCCTTATACTATACTTGAATTCCCCCCCCCCCTCACCCACCTTGGTCACTTCAAAAGAATAAATTTCCAATGAGTATTCCCACATGCCACACGGGTGATCCCATTGTTCTACATGCTTTGGAAGGAATTTCCCCTACGGCACCAAGAATGTTGACCCAAAAATCAGCTTTGGGCTCAACATGGTGTTTAACACCTTCATTTATCCACAAGTAGCACTTTGTGCTATGGTTCCAGATGAAGATAGTGGAGGGGGTCATAGTTACTATGGCCTTTGCCCTTGAAAGAGTATCAGTTGACTTCCTTTAGAGGTTTTTTGTCTAAGTATTTAAATACTTATCAGGCACTATAGAGTATCAGGTAACAAGGTCAAGTCAGTTGGAAACAGTCCAGGTCAGTTCGGGGTTGTTGCATTCAGTTGGGTCAATGCTTCTAGGATTAGTTGAAGGATAGTAAGGTCAAATGGATATCAAATTCATGGTTTTCCCTACTCTACTATATCCTTTTGGTCAATAGTATAACAACCATGATCATCATTATGTCCATCGGCATCTTAAACGGTATCCAAATGGGCTCATCCCGGCCTTGCTCATCTTGTCATGGGACCATGTTCTTTTCCCCTTATGGGAGGCCTTCTCGGGATAATTTTTGAGTTCTAAAACCCTCCCACATTGTAATTCCTCATGTCAAGGTTGCTCAGTTCATATTTGATGAGCTAAGCATGCAAATTGCGAAAATTTTATCATTGGCCCCTTTCGCATGTCACTAGGCGGGTCCTTTGGGGATGGGGTCCTTTCACAAAGATTAAAATGAAGTATGGTCACATTTTAGGAAATACAACATTATCGTCTTGTAGGGATCAGTATAATATTTCCAACACGCTATCATGAGCCCGATTCTGAGGTCGTATGACCCCCCTATGGAGGACGCAAAGTTCGCGTCACCCGAATGGCCAAAACCAACAGTTGTGACTTCCTGGTTTGATTCTATTCATATTGTCGATTTAAAAATAAAATCAAACCTAAGGATGGTGTAGGGAAGTTTTATACCTTTCCAGTGGTATATCTCGTACTTGGTTTCGACCCCTGGTTGGTGAGAACGAGCCTTCGCAAGTTCATGACCACTTTTGGACACCATATTGGTTACAGTGGTACATGGGTAAAAAATTATTGTTAAGGGATTTTTAATTAGGGATTCAGAAATTCCACACTATAGTGGACTCGTATACCTTTCCAGCGGCTCCTAATTTTCCACATTTTGACCTCGAATGGCTTGGTTAGAGTTGTCACAAGTTGTCAACTATGTCGGGCAAAGGGGGCTAACCAGCTTGCATAGTGGGGTTTCATGATTGATAAAAAAATCGTTAATGGACCCAACACACAAATCTATGTCTATCTTGTCAAATTATTCGTCGATATATTTCCATCGGTACTTCATTTTCCTCGATTTGATATCATATGGCGATGTGGCTCCTTTCGCAATATTGGGTGTCATGTGGGCCCACCAACAAGTTAAGGCCTTTAAGTGGTAACTATTCTAGGACAAAATTGAAGGGTGAGGTGGCATAATATCATATTTGTGACCACATATTCTCTATGGTCTCATTGAGACCATTCCAACGATGTGCTCTGCATCCAATTCCGACCCCGTCTCATTTGGCAACATTTTCTAGCTAAGTCAACAAGGTCATGGTCAAAAGTTAAAGTCAAAGTCAAACTTTGACTTGACACAATTTTCGAGGGAAATATTAAAAAATAATGGAAAAATCAAAAAAATCAAAGAAAAGGGGAAAGGTGACACGCATCCCTCATGCAAAAAAATAGAAATTAATTTTTTTGAAAAAATCAAAAAATACAAAACCCTCCCTCTCCCCTCTCTCGAGTCATGTTGGCATTTTGGTCAAGGGGAAAGGTGGCTCTGCAACTAAGGTATTCAATGGTAGAGGAGGGGTTCCAGATAGCAGGTACAGGTCTTCAATGGTAGTAATCCACAACCATGTACCAGCATCAGAGAGAAAAGACAGGTAACCTCCCATTGGTCCCACTTCTAAAAACTTTTGTTGGGTTATTCAAATAAATGGTGGATTTTTCCAACCAAAAAAGGTTATTTCTGCCATTAAAATTTTTATTTCGGAGTTGGTTCATGTGTGTTTGCATGGTTTCTAGTTCAGATATATGGTGGCTGGTGTGATTATGGTTCATTATTTTCATATGCAAAGATTCAAAGGGAAGGGGATTCAAACCCCTCTTGGGCCCCAGGCCCAAGCCTCTAGGCCCCTTTATAGGATGAAATTTTCTGAGTTGAATGGCCATTTGCAGGACCTGGGATTTGAACCCCAACCCCCTCCCTTTTTCCCCACTGAAAAATCCCAGAAATTGGCTAAAAATTAAAAAAAGGAGGGGAGTGGGTTTGAACCTGTTAGATTTTCAATGAGCTATGGCTCTTGTATCCTCTTTAAATTTTATGTTTAACTATTACTTGAACCATAACTACTGCAGAAAACCAAGATCACAAGAAGAATAACCATACACAAGAACACA
>ML808841.1:113833-127564 GCA_009831015.1 Picea engelmannii
AACATTTATGGGAGGAGTAATGGAGGGGGATGAGGGTGGTTGGACAGTAAATGCATGAGGCGGTCGGGAGGAATAAGGGGGGGAAAGAGGGGGATGTGCGCACCATTCGGAGGGGGGATGGATGCAGCGGACTGTTTTTGGCTGTGAGCAGCGATTTTGTGGGCACCTTGGTATTGTATGGATTGTGGCATTTTGATCAGTTGAGCCACTGCGTTGCTAGAGGTTTTGGGCACGGAGGGCCAGGATATCCNTAGATATCCTGGAGCTAGGTCGTTTTCCTAGTTGGCAGGGTGGACAGTGGTTTTGGGCAGCTATTTTCCTGTTTGTGGCAGGATTGATCGGAGGAGCAGGTAGCAGGAATCCAGCAGCAAGGCACAGTGGCAACAGTAATTAGCATCAGAACCAGGTACTTATTAAGTTATGTATTTATTCTTCAATTATGAAAGCAGTATTCTATTGGAAAAATTGAGTTATTAAACTTGTTGTTAGGAGAATCACTATGATGCTAAGAAATTATTGTTTCAGCTAGGAAATAAATTGTTTATGGAAAATAAATAATGTTTAGAATTATTTGGATGTTACATAATATACATGTGCTTTACCCTAAAGGGGGCATGCAAAATCAGAGAGCTAAAACATTCAGAAAACCACAAAAAACACGAAAACAAAGCAGGGGTCTGCCCCATACACATTCAAAACAAAACCTATAGTATTTAGCTATATGCATACACATACTATTTAGTTGTGATGTATATCTCACATACTTATTTACTTATTTTTTTATAAATATATAGATAGATTTCAATTTATTGACCAGGAGGCACGCTTGCGAAAGCGAGACGTGACCTTGCCACATGGATGGTCTGGCCTTTTATTTCAAGAAATTTAAATTTAATAGAATACTAAGTGTCAAAGTCAGGGAGTCTTCATCAGGAGCCCCTCAAAATTTGTCTAGTTAGTATAAATTGAGTGGTATTTCCTTAGTACCACACGTTCAAGGAATTGAATAGCTCATCTTGGTTGGGATACTACACTACTTGGGTAAGCTCAGCTAAAACTCCCTTTAGGGGGGGGGTCCTGGGCTTCTTCCTTTTCATAGGTATCCCTCTTCCATCCAAGCATCTTTAAGAGCCCGAAAGAGCAAGTGACGAGAAGTGGCTAATCCATGCATCTCTAAATTGCATGGGGCACTCTTCAACCTAACCACCGTGGTCTACTAAGACTACTCTCATTATATTGATTGGCATAGTTCCGGAATAATAGGTGTTTTCTTGATCGAGATAACCTTTAAAATGGTTCAGTGGCCAATGCATGTGTTAATAAACTGAAAATTCACAAATAAAATACATTTTAAATTCAAGAATTTTGTCAGTCCACCCTTCATCCATGAACAAAGATTGCATTTGTAAATAATCTCTTAAACATAGCTATAACAGCTCGTAAAAAGGCTTTCCATCTTGATTTACAGCCCCTCCTTTTTTATTTGAAAATTTTCTAGGATCACTTCCTGGGTTACCCCAGGGAGTACCAAGTCATTATGGGCTTGTTTCCCTACCTTAAAATCTTTGAACAACTTGTTGTTCACAATTTAAAGTCATCTGAAAAGACTTGGTTGTAGCTTTTAAACTCACTTTTCACCCTTATTTTTCACTTTTTTCACTTGAGGCATCCACTCGTTTATTGTCCAAGACCCTGGTTTACCCTGGTTTACCTTGGGAACCCATTATAGGCTATTTCACAAGGATTTAAGGGAGCGAACAACTCGTTATTCTCTTTGTTTAGTTTGTTGTCCAAAAAATCAGTGAACTTATTTACATCCCATTGTCCATAATTTTAACCCCCCGGGCCATTTTGGCCATCCTTGATGCTGAGGGAGGACAACACCCAGGGTGGTTGGTCCTAAGAAAGACTTCTCGTAAGTATTTCACCTCTCCTTTTTCCCCTTCTTTACCTCCTCAGGCGAAGGACCATCTGAGGTGCAGATAGGTTGGATTTGTCCCAATGGACATATTTTGCTTATAACAACAGGGGCCTAGAATTCCAACTAGTTAAGTTGGAGCTCCCGGGTTGAAAACCAACTGGAAAAGGATAACTTGGATTGTTAATGGCACCCTAATTCCAAGAATATATTATGAATGGGACAATATTTTGGTTAAATCCTTGCTTACCTTGGTTATATGGAGGAATACCTCCACCCATCTGGTTCCAGTAAGACAGAGTGGGGTTACCCCCTGCTGACATCCCTTGCAAAGGAAAAATTCCTTGCATTGGATAGTTCTAATCGAGAAAGGGGTTTCCCCCTAATGACATCCCTTGTGAAGAGTAATACCCTTGCGTGAGATTCCACTATGCTTTGAAGGGGTTTCCCCCTGCTGACATTCCAGACGAGGGAAATGGATTACTCTTGAACCCACCAAAAAACGTGAAAGGGTTAGAGGAAGATTGCATGCCGGTGGATTGGAATTTGTTTCCCATAGGAGTGCCCCATCCCACGAAGTGATTAGGGATGGAATATGGGAAAGACCTTCTCATGAGAGAGGAGAATGACAGAGGGATATATCCTCCACCCCAAGGAAAATCTTGGAGGAGAGTTGAAAAAATATCGACACCAACATTAGTACTTTATGGAATCAACTAGGAACCAACTGACATGTTTTTCATGTCGATCGACGACATCCCAAATGAAAAATAATTATATATAAATGATGAGGAGGAGGCCACACTCAATGGATGAGTGGACCCAACTATCAATGGTGAAGAGATATTGATCGATGTGGCTATCGTGGATTGAACCACACTAGTTGTTTGGTTAGACATAAAAGGAGGTAGGATTCCCCTTGTCACTATTACCAAAGTGGGTGTTGTGAGGGCCCCCGACCTAGAAACTTCTAAAGTATCGTCCATGATGGCCCACTAAAGAGGGTGACTATCGGTGTAATATGAACTAGAAGTCAGAATTTGCAAGACAACCGGATCGTGGGACCCAGTCAACAAAGGATTAAAAGGATGAACGAAGCCTTCAGCTTCAAGATCTAATATTCATGTAACTACTGGCGCAGAATAAAAAAAAATTGTGGGATCTATCTCTAAGATGTCAATGGGAGCAACCGGTATGAAAGTGTTTCTTTAATCGAGTCAAAACCTTGAAAGAGGCGGTAGATAAGTCACTTCAATAGGCGGAAGACCCTGAATTCTTATAGATCGATGAGGTCATTGATCGTCCACTTTAAATCACAGACTCAAGGTGACTACCAATGCACTTACCTAAGTCGTCTACGTATGCAGAGAACACCACTAGAAAACTCCTAAGGAAAAAACCATCACAAACAACTTCACCAATACTCCAACTCAGGTGGATTAGGTCCCAATACCACAGTAGTAACAAATAGGCAAGGACCTTCTAGGAGAAGGCACAGGTTGATTAAGTCTTATGAACCAATGAACAAAGGAGTGAGAGGAATTTACCTAAACCTCCACTACTAGCCCTTCATGGTGCAATTACCCATGCTTTGTGGGGCACCCTCTAGGGGCATTGAGAAGTGTGATGTGATTTCTTCCCCAAGTACCATAGGAAAACCCCGCAGACACCTCTGAGAAACCTAGGAATGACTACTAAGGATATTGTTGATGAAAAGGAATGGATGTCCTTATATAAACATTTCGAATCTCACTAGGCTAAGGCAAGATAAGTAGGATTATTATCCTATGTTTATATCCTTCACAAAAATATCAATTAGTCCTCAAGCAATATGTACTTGGGCCTAATATTGCTTTATGTGTTTGTTGTTTTGTCAAAGAAAAATAAAAAAATCCTTATAAAAAAATATTTATATTAGATTAATGAAAATGATCAGAAGACAAATCTGAAATAATCTTTGCACATCAAGTCAAAAAGTGAGATCAAAATCAGCAATGATTTTATTAATTCAATTTTGAATTACAGCCAAAAACATTCTCTTCATACCCTTGCATGTGTAAGGACCAAAGTAAGACTTAGAAGTCAAAGGTGCAATGTTACATCATGACATAGAGACTACTGGTGTCTTCTAAGAAAAGACCAAGATTAATAAAGCTGGATCAATAAGCCACAAATGTGCCATTGTCTTGACTCTGCAAAACAATTATAATCAGCACTGGAAATTAATTCAAAAGTCAAACAAGAATGAACAAACTATCAAAACAAGTGATTGAACTTTGGAAGCATGTCAAACATCTATGTTTCTCAGTCCTTCTTATTGCCACCTTCAGTAAAACCCTGCTATCAAAAAGAAGATATGGCCTTCAAGTAATTCATAAGTGAATGGAAAATGAATGTAATCTCACTTTAAAGCAAGAGCAAACCTTATCATAGTTTGTGCCTCTCTATGTCGCATGTCTTGTCCCTTCATCAAGTTCTTTTATTCCTCAAAGGTAGTTTTGATTAGTTCAACTACCTTTAGTTAGGTAGTTAACTAAATTTAGTTAAATGGGACAAATTTTAAATAATAATCATAATAAGGGTTTTTAATAAATAATAACTAATAGGTGGGGACCCCTAAATAACTTTTTTGTTTAATTTTCAAAATATTCCCTTGCATCTCCATAATTGCAATATGCATACCATCCATAAAATAAATTTACATTCGACAACCCCAAAAAATAATTATGCTATAAACACACTTGTGACTCCCAAAAATAAATTAACCATGCCAAATATATATATATATATATATATAGTCCAAAAAAGTAAAAGTGCAAGTTTGTCATCAATAAACTGCCACATGGAGTCATCATAGAATAAAATTAAAAATCATATTTTTTGTGTGAGGTTGTCCTATTTTGTCCACTGTCCTGAGATGAATCCACCTAGTGTGTCTATAAATTTACCTTAGTAGATTCCATGTCTTCATTTGATGATGCTTCATGGTGCATATCACCAAAGGTGATATTCTTAGGCTCATGTTTTTGGGGAATAGAATGTGAGGTAACTTAATGGGAAGATGATTCATAACTAGGTGACATGGCAAGTTTCTTCCCTTTACTAGGTTCAGGTTTGTGAACTAAAACTTTGGTTTTATTGGGCTGATGAACAGATAATTTCTGTGAAGCCATGGAAACAACAAGTTGAAGAGGCTACTTAGGAGGAGGTGGAGGTAGTGGCAAAGATACAGTAGGCCATCCATGATGATGAGGTTGAGGATCATTAATTATTTCATTCCAAACATCACTGGCTGGAATCTTAGGTTGCAAAGACACATGTGGTTCTATAGGTATGTCAGTGATGCTAGGATGAGGATGCAATGGAGGTCTCACAAGTGGTGGAGGAGGATTAAAATATCCTTGGCCTACAAGGTTGATAAGGCCAATTTGTAGGAGTTGATTAAACTCCTCATAATCAGCATAAAAGTGCACAAAGAATCTAAGTCTCTTGTTTCTGCCTCTAGACCAACCAACTTGCCGCCCTCTATTTCAATTTCCTTTGTTTCCTCTGTTATCTTTGTTGTTTCCCTGGCTTAAAAATATCATCTATTTAACATCAAGACTAGGTCAGAGTATGTATACCATATCAAGTAAAACATCAAATACAATATGCATTTTACATAATTTTTAGAAGTGACTCTAACTCGATCAACAATCAAGTATGTAGTCAACTATGAATAAAAGAGAAGAGTAAATCAAGGTTAAACCATTTTCTTTCCTTTGAAACATTTCTAGATCTCATAACTCATACAACTAATAATTATTTAAGAACGTGGGATTTACAATGAAATGGGAAAGATGGCATGTTTGTAAAGGATGGAAAGTGAAAATAAATGATAAATTTCACCAAGTGTCCTCAGAAACGTAATTTTATTAATATAAAAATAAAGATTACAAAGAGTGGTGAGGACTAAAAAACTCCTTAACCTCACTTGAAGGAAGAGCTAGTTTATATAGCTCAACTCTAAACTAAATTCTAGGAGAAGAACCAATTACATAATCACATGAGTATGATATGTGTCATTTACATAGAAGTTAGGTGTCATTATCCTACCAAAATAGGAATAAACTAATTTCTAAAAATATTTAAACTAGGAAAATACTAAAACTATAGAACTTTAGGATTATGAGGCTAACATTCCCCCCGTTAATCCGAAAATTCATTTTTACAAATACCAAGTTCATCTCTAAACTTAGTGAAATGTATTCTACCGAGAGGCTTGGTAAAAATATCTGAAGTTTGATCTTCAAATGGACAATATTGTGGCTTGATGATGTCATTATTGATGAGTGTTTTGATGAAATGATACTTGGTGTCGACATGCTTAGTCTTGGAATGAAATACTGGATTTTTATCCATCCTTATTTTTACTGATT
Source organism: Picea engelmannii (assembly GCA_009831015.1). Lineage (NCBI taxonomy): Eukaryota > Viridiplantae > Streptophyta > Pinopsida > Pinales > Pinaceae > Picea > Picea engelmannii. The sequence goes on from ML808841.1 coordinate 120,170, forward strand.
TTCGATCCACAAAATGGTTGGTGTTTGTTGAATAGTGCCAAGATCTTGTAAAATCATGTGTAGCTAGACAATTTCACATGATGCTTCCCAAGCTGAAATCTATTATGCATCTACTGAAAAATTTCCCATTGTAGCCTACTTTTGACAACTCCAAGATTTGTTGTTGAACCCATATTCATCAAATAACCTGAATTTGATGTTTGGTCATCAATATCACCTCCAAAATCTGCATGTGAATAGACAACAAGTTTGAATTTCTCATTCTTCTTATAAAGTAGACCATAATCCTTTGTACCCTGAATGTACTTGAAGACCCTTTTTCCTGCATTCTAGTGACTTTCTCATGGTTCCTGCATAAATCTAGAAATAATACCAACTGCATATGACAAATCTGGGAGAGTATTTATCAAGTAAATGAGACTTCCAATTAATTGTATGTATTTGATGTTGCTCACCAATTCCCCCCCCTTCAAATTTTGAAAGTTTTAAGTTTTGATCCATGGGTGTAAGAGAGGGTTTGCAATCCTCCACACCAAACTTCTTCAACAATTCTTTTGCATACTTGGTTTGACTAAGGAAGATATGATGAGTATGTTGGGAAACTTCCACTCCAAGATAGTATCGAAGTGGCCCTAAGTCAGTCATTTTGAATCCTTTGTAAAGTTCTTGCTTTAACTGTTGGATGTGGACTTCATGATTTCTTGTAATGATTAAATCATCAACATATAGAAAAATGATCACCAAGTTTTTTCCTTGCATCTTGAAATATAATGTACCATCAAACTCACTACGATGAAAACCAACATGCTTAAGGTATTCATCCATTTTGGCATACCATGCTCTAGGTGTCTGTTTTAAACCGTATAAGGCTTTGATCAATTTGCATACATTGTGCTCTACCATTCAACTTCAAATGTTGGGGGTTGAGTCATATATACTTCTTCTTTCAAATCGCCATTAAGAAAAGCACTTTTAATATCCATTTGGTGAAGTGTGCAACCATACTGTGCAACCATATTTATCACCATTCTAATGGTGTTCCATTTTGTCATTGGTGCAAATATTTCTTCATAATCTATGCCTTATTTTTGAGCAAATCCTTTTTCCACAAGTCTTGCTTTATACTTATTAACTTCACCATTTCCTTTATACTTGATTTTGTAAGCCCATTTGCAGCCAATGGGTTTAACATTCCTTGGATTATCAACATGTTTCCATGTTCCATTATCGATTACTGATTTATACTCATCCACCATGGATTGTTGCCATTCTTTGTGCTTCATTGCCTCTGCAAAAGTTGTTGGTTCAATGGAATCATGAGTTACTAAGGAAAAATTTGAGTGAGATGAAGTAGAATTTCTAGTTCTTGTTTTGTCTTGATCATATGTGTGAACATCTTTAAGGAGTTGTCTGAACCATTTCAGTCTATTGGGTTGTCCCTGTGCTGAAGTTATTGTAGTTGTTATGTCTTGTGTTGAAGATTCATCATTGGAGGAAGAGTTATCTAACTCTTGAACATTCATGTTAGGGTCTAAGTCTTTTTCAATCCAAGTGGGTTTGTCTTGATGAACTATTTTACCTTGAGTTACCTTTTTCTCCAAATGACTAAGGAGATTCTCAAGTTCTTCTACAGTTTGAATTTTGGTTTCATGAAATACAACATCTCGACTTATAATGAATTTTCCATTAGAGAGTAACCGGTATCCTCTCTTTTCATTTGAGTAACCAAGAAGCATGCATTTCATACTATGATTTTCCAACTTAGTCCTTTTTTTCTTTAAGAACTAAGGCATAACAAGTTGAGCCAAAAACTTGAAGATGATTTACTAAAGTCTTTGTACCATACCAAGCTTGATATTGAGTGATTCCATATAAGGCTAATGTGAGTGATTGATTCCTTAGATACATATTTGTATGAACTGCTTTGGCCCAATTCTTTGTGCTTAACCCCTTGAAATGCAGCATAGATCTTGCCATTCCCATTCAAGTTTTATTCATTCTTTATGTGACTCCATTTTGTTGTGGAGTATAAGATTTCATCAACTGCCTTTTAATTCAATTTCTTCTACAATAATCATTGAATTCATTGGAAGTGAATTCTCCCCCATTACCTGTTCTAAGTGTGGCAATATTCTCTTTGGTGGCATTTTCAACTAAGCGTTGAAATTGTATGAATTTGTCAAAGGCTTTGGATTTGTTCTTCAGAAAATATATACAAATCATCCATGTACAATCATCAATGAAAAGAAAGAACTATTTTCATCCACCAAAAGAAGATTCCATAGGGCATAAAATGTCACTATGGATTAATTGCAAACATTTGTTTACTCACCATGTACTTGGGTAAAAGGGATCTCTCTTTTGTTTTCCAATTATACATGCTTCACACTTGATAGTTTCCTTTTTGAAGGTAGGCAACTCTTTCACCATCTCCTCTGATTTAAGTTTACTTAGGCTTTCAAAGTTCAAATGGTCATATCTGTAATGCCATAATCTTAATGAGCTAGATGATAAGTCGACTGATGTTGCAAGGTCCTGGTTGTGAGGAATGATTATACCTTGTATCCTCAAAAGTTTTCCATCTTCATAACCATTCATTGTTATCTTGAATTTGTTCTTTACTGAGTTTATTTTGATAAAACCATTTTCCATAATGATTTGGTGAACTCCTTGTCTAATGAGGACCAAGGACAATAAATTATTTTTAAAATATGGAACATACCAAACATTAGAAAGTAATACTTTTCCAATTCCATGAAGAAGGAAGTGGATTGGTCTTTTTTCTTGAGGAGTATGTGATGTGTCATATTCCAAATAAATTGGATTGAGTTCCATGTCCTAATATGTTCAAAAATAATATTTTATGTAGCACATATGTTGTGTAGCTCTTGTATCAAGTATCCAATCATCTTCAAAATCCTTTCTCATTTGTTTGTTGATGGCAACTGAGTCTGTAAAATCCAAATGTTGATTGGTTGTCAACACATATTCATAATCATCATCTTTTTCATCTGCATACTAAGCTGAATTGGAAGTATTTGACTTAGAATGTGACTTGGAGTTAAAATTTTGTTTATGTTGGGGAAATTTTTCATTCCTTGTTCTACAATTTTTTGCCACATGGCCAATGTGAAGACATATTTTGCAATTTACTTGAGTCATGTCTCCACTTTTTCCTTTTCTATTGTTAGGAGCATCTTGATATCTCTTAAAATATTGTTGATTTTGATTTTTATGCCCTCTTCCTTGGGTTATACTACGACCTCAACCATGTTCTGGATTATTGGATCTTCCTCTCTAGAATTTTCATTGTATGGGCCTCTTCCTCTTCCTCTTGTACTTTCATTGTAGGTGCCTCTTCCTCTAGTAATTTCATTGTAGGTGCCTCTTCCTCTTGATATTTCACCTCTATTTGAGTTCGTAAAGAGAAGATCTTCTCCAAAGGTCTTCTTTTTACCAATTTTTTTATCATGTTGTACCAATAAATCACTGAGAGAGGAAAAGGTTTGTTTTTCTAGTTTTCCTGTGATTTGTAAAGTTTACAAGAAATTTTTATAAGAGGGTGGCAAACCATTTATCAATCTATAGGTCATAAAATTTTGTTCCACGTCATCAAACCCACATTTGACTATTTCAAGTCGTATGTTTTTTAAACGAGAGATGTAATCCATAACATCTCCCCCTTCAACTAAACTTTGTTTAAGAAGCTTTGTGTGGAGATCATCCCATTTTTATTCAGGTTGAGTATCAAAAATGTTTTTGAATATTTTCCATGCATTCCAAGCATCAGTTGCATTTTCTATGTGGACAAACATTTCATCTATGACAGAAGATCTTAAAAGTGTGAGTGCATTTTCATCTTTTAATTCCCATCTAGACAATTCTTTAGCATTTGTAGGCTTTGTGGGAGGTTTATCACCATTACATACATCTTTCCATAGGTCATTATAAATTAGGGTGTTTTTCATGTGACTACTCCAAGTCTTATAGTTCTTGAGTCCATCCAATTTATCAGAATCAATGAATAGATTTACCAATTTTGACATGATGAAGTAATTATAAAGTCCACATGATCAAAGGAATGATACCATGCACAAGAGACACTACACATATTGCAAAAAAGTACTATAAGGGCTTGGCATTGACCCTTTTATAGCCTCAATGAAAAATTTGTTGATTGAGTATTTCACTAGACTATGTCCCCTCCTATAATGACTAGGGACGTAGCTACTGGATGTACACCTGTAGGATCTCGATCTGTCGTTGATGGTGGGTGATATGGTGGTGGGTATGGGGCCATATTTCCAATGGATGGATCAATGACTATCTCTCGGACCGAAAGAGATATCGGGCGGGGTAATGGATATCAAACTCAAAGGGATGTTGTGAGTTTAGATGTTGTTGGTTCTAAAAATGGAACTGTTGTTGTTGGTTCTAAAAATGGAACTGTAATTGTAAGCTATGGCTCTCCAATGGGTTCTAGGAAGGAACAAAACCAAGGGCCGCAATCTCTGTGTTTGTCTATGCACGAGGAGAAAGCCTTGTAAAAAAATGATTTTCTCTGTGTCTCTCATACCTTCGATGGCAAATCAACCTCACCGGGGACTAGGTAATCGACTAGCTCTTGATCAAATCATGGCCGATTTACTGCGGTGATCCAATAAGAAACTTTCATTGATATCTCTCACACAATGCAATGTTTTGAATTGCAGATAACCGAAGTTTTGAAAAAACTAAATTTTAGTTAACCTAAGTTTTGAATCAATGTTTTGAATTGTTGATAACCTAAGTTTTGAATTTATTCAAACTAAATTTTAGTTAACCTAAGTTTTAAATTTATTCATTGATTTTCCCTGACAAACATTTATTATTACTATGACAAATAATAATGTTAGAGCTGACAAACATTTATCATTGCTCTCGTTCTGAGAAATAGTAATGATAGTTTTGACAAACTGATCTAAATTTGAGAAATTCAGCTAGCTGGCATTTAATAAATTTATTCTCAACATTCATTACTTGTTAACTGTTGTGCATCTAATCACCACCTTATTCACTGCTTCCATGCGATAACATTAATCATAATATTAATAGCAAGAAAATTTTGATACACCCCCTTAAGCAATGCACTACCTTCAAAGCAGATAACAACAATCCCAGCAGTTCCACCAGTAGCATAAGAGGTAAAGCTAGTTGTAGCTATAATATTAATAGCAAGAAAATTTTGATACACCTCCTTAAGCAATGCACTACCTTCAAAGAAGATAACAACAATCCTATCAGTTCCACCAGTAGCATAAGAGGTAGAGCTAGTTGTAGCTACCTCCACTGGTTCTACTTCTTGTAAACTACATCTTGCATGGCCTTCGTAACACAGTGACACGTTATTTCTTTGGATCCTAGAAACATAAAAATGAACAGTGCTTCTATGTAAACTAATTAGTGACACGTTATTTCTTTGGATTTCCAGAAACATAACAATGAACCATGCTTCTATGTAAACTATTTCTTGCAAGGCCTTTGTAACACACTATTCTTTGGATCTTGGAACAAAACAGTGAACTATGAACTATGTTGCTCAGATAGTGCCTCAGCGTTAGTAACTGCACATGCACTTGGCACCTTCGAGATAATGTTCTTTGAGGTAAGAGGTCATTAATTTTACTTCCCTTATAAATTACTTTACTAGAGACCTGCAAAATTTACATAATCTGTTAGAGCCCAGGATAATATTAGTTAGAAGAGAGTGCTTATTGTGACAGAGTATTCAAAATTTCTTGCTTTATAGCAATACCTGAGCATCTCGATTCAACTCACCCCAATAGTCATATGTTAATCCATTGACAAAAACATAATTTTAACAATACAAACTAGCTATTGGATTATTGGATTGTTTATGCTTTGTACGAATTACAGTGAGAACCGAATAATATATGTTACCTATATTCAACCAGAGTGCTTGAGCCATTGATTGTTGTCCAACTTTATTTCAAGTACCTGAAAGAAAAATCCTAATTCCTGTACAATCTTGAAATTAACTCATTTTTTGATTTTTTGATATGAACACTTCGATATCATTGAAACTTAACATACAATTTCTCTGAACTTTGAATCTATTACACAGAAATATACTATTAAAATTTGAATCTATTACACACAGAAATATACTATTTGAATTTGAATCTATTACACATTCAAACATATCATTAAAATTTCTAACAGTGTTGTAACTAGCCCACTCAATGATTTTTTGTTACAACTGAGTATCTTAAAATTTCAGAGAGTCTTGTAACTAGCCCGAGTCTTGTAACTAGCCCACTCAATGATTTTCTGTTATAGCTGAGTATTTTCCTCTTATGTTATACCTACCTCTTATAAGTTATTTTGAGAGCCACACCTTAGTAGATATCATTAGTGTCTTGGATGCAGCATGCTTAGAATCCTTTCGATCTTAAGCAGTATGGACCTTAATTGTTGCAATCGAGCCCTTGCCTTTATTTGTTTAATACTTTAAGACCAGAAAAATTTCTCCTTTCTTCAATAAACTAACCTTTCAAAAGGATAAATTTCATCTGCCAAAAGAAACAAGAGAAAGTTATCAAACCTTCATTCCTGGAGTTAATTCTTATAGAAGCTCATTACATTAATCTCCAAATATAGTGAGGGATTAATATTATTTTAGAGTGTGTTGTCACCTCTTTGCACTAGTTGTATGTTTGACGAGTGTGTTGTCAAGATGGCAGTTGGTTTGTTTGTACAATGTATTAGAATGTTTGTTTATTTAATAAATTAAATAATTTATTAAATGTTTATTTATTATTTATTTTTTTCTCATTTATTAGAATGTTTACTTATTATTTGTTTCCTTATAATTTATTAGAATGTTTGTTTATCATTTATTTATTATTTGTTTTCTTATAATTTATTACAATGTCTATTTATCATTTATTTATTATTTGTTTTCTTATAATTTATTAGAATGTTTATTTAGTTTTTTTTTCTTAAATAAGAAAAAGAAATTTATTATTAGAAAGTTTAGACTACTGCTTTTATTTATCCTTTTTAATAAGACTCTTATTGTTTTGCTATGAAGTTAAATGACTTGGAGCACATTCTGTTTTGCTATCAAGTCAAATGGCTTGGAGCAAATTGTGTTTGACAAAATTGAAGGCAAAGTACCAATTTTCATAATATGTGATTTCGACTGATCTTGATAAGGCATGTGTTCTAATGGCCTTTTCTAAAGCTTGTGATCTTGATAAGACATTTGTTTTAATGACCTTTTATAAAGCTTGTAATATGCTATGTAAAAAACTTTTTGCTATGAAGTCAAATGACTTGGAGCACATTTTGTTTTGCTATCAAGTCAAATGGCTTGGAGCACATTGTGTTTGA
>ML808842.1:7316-22566 GCA_009831015.1 Picea engelmannii
GCTTTAGGATAGGGAGTAGTTTTAGCTCAAGATACGGGAATTGTGGTAAATAAGAAGCTTCCTAAGGATTCATCTCCATCCACCTATGAGGGGAATAATACCCTTGGGGGACATCCTAGGTAGGTACATCTAGACAAACTACCTCGATTTTTTCAAGTCTTTGAATGAAAGGAGGCCTAGGTTTGGTAGGGTTTAAAGAGGGTACAGGTTCAGGGAGAGAGGGGGAATCCCATCTATCCTTATTTCAATCTAAATCCAAAAAGGAGATATGAAATGGAAGACAAAATACTCTTGTGTTGATTTTATGATAAACTAATGCATTTTTTTTTAATGTTCTTAATGTTAGCATAAACGGAACCATAACTACTACAGCAAACCAAGATCACAAGAAGAATAACCATGCACAAGAACACTATCCTGGGAAACCCTTCTCATCAAGGGAAGAAAACCCAGTCAATTGTTTGTTATACTCTCAAGAGAAACACCTCCCACACCATCACCAAACCTAGCACACAAGAGGGTGTTGTAATTCTCACAATTTCAGACCACAACTTCTGAAATCATAAAATGATGCAATGATAAGTGTGTTTCCTCAATGGGGATTCGCCTTTATTTATATGAGACTTATCACATCAAATGATGTGTCTATTGGAACAATAGGGCCGAACTCAATAACTCAAAATATAATTAATAATTTCCATATTAATTATCTTTTACATTAATTATCGTTTACTTTATGGTGGGGTCGACCTGTACCCTTTACATCACAAATAGGGTTACACGTAAGTCTAACTCTTGGACAATATAGCAAGGGATCTCATACACCCACTAGTGCTCAGCCACTAGGGGCACATCTATCTATTCTCAGCCACAGGGATGTCCACATCTCTATCTTACTGCGTCTCACAGAAGAATCACACTCACTAGTGCTCAGACACTAGGATCATGTTCACCTGTGCTCAGCCACAAGTACGTCCAACTCAACAGATCGCTTTCTCAGTGCGTCTCACAGAAGAATCACACTCACTAATGCTCATCCACTAGGATCACGTTCACTTGTGCTCAGCCACAGGCACGTCCAACTTAGCAGATCGCTTTCTCACTGCATCTCACAGGAGAATCATCTGGAGTATCACATCATCTCAACTCTCTGCACAAAGGAGACCATTACATCATTTCATCTCTGTCTCAGAGAGAACGACACACCCAACTCATGGGATTCCCCACACAAGGGCACACAACATTCCATCTCTGTCTCAGAGAGGAACCACACACCCAGCTCATGGGCTTCCCTACACAGGGGCACACAACATTCCATCTTCATCTCAGAGAGGATCGACACACCCAGCTCATGAGCTTCATCACCCCACACAGGGGCACAACATTCCATCTATGTCTCGGAGAGGAACAACACACCCATCTCATGGGCACACCCAACTCATGGGCTTCCTCACAGGCCAACTCACTCAGTATGTGTCCTGGAGGATGTCTCACACAACTGTAATCATCAACACTCCCTCTCAGGTAGGGAGGCATTCTCCATTAGGCCAAGTCTCTCATGGAATTACTCGAACTTCATTTTGGCAATAATCATCAACACTCCCTCTCATCTAGGGAGGTAATCTTCACCAGGCCAAGTCTCTCATGGAAGTACTCAAACTTCGTCTTTGGCAAGTCGTTTGGTGAAGATATCTGCAATCTACTCATGTGTAGGAGGGTACTGCACATGTACTGCTTTCCTCTGCACCATATCTCTGATATAACAATATTTTATCTCAACGTGTTTCAATCTATCATGAAACACAGGGTTCTCAGAGAGATTCACACAGCTCTGGTTATCGCAATGAATAGTAGGATCCATCTCATAATAAAATAAGTCTATCAGAAGTTTGTAAAGCCACACTGCTTCACAGACTGCCACACTCAATGATATATATTATGCTTTTGTGGTACTCAAGGCCACAAAGCTTTGTTTCCTGCTGCACCAGGAAACCATGATAGACCTCAAGGTAAAAAAAGAACCGGACGTGCTCTTCCGGTCAACTGTTCTCTCTGCCCAATCGGCATATACCTGCAAACTCAATTCTACACTTGAGGCATATCTCGGGCTATATCCAATTGTGCCTCATAGATATATCAATACATGTTTCATTGTTATCCAGTGAGTCTGTCTAGATTGACTCATGAATTGATTAAATTCATTCAATGCATAGAATACATCGGGTCTGGTGTTAACCAGATACATTAGTGATCCAATCAGTTGTGAATTAATCTCGTCTGAATCATCATCATTCATTTTCTTCAAATCCATCACCATCGGTGTAGGCATGGATTTGCATTATGTCATACTGAACTTATTTAATATCCCCACTGTATATTTTCCTTGACTCGGAAAAATCTCATCAGTCCTCTATCATACTTCTTGTCCCAAGAAGTAGTGCATCATACTCAAATCCTTCATCTCGAAATCATAAGTCAAAGATTGATTGTATCCAACAACAAGGCTCCCTGAATAAGTCACCAAAATTGGGCTCTCGTCACCAATAATGTAATAATATCGGTTTGGATCAGCAACACTCTTGTTGAAACCCAAACTCATCAAGAATCCATCCATCTTCTTGTACCAAGCATAAGGAGTTTGCTTTAGTCCATACATGGCTTTCTTCAACCTCTACACATGATATTTTTTGTCATATATCACGAATCTTTCTAGCTGCTCGATGTAAACTTCTTCCTCAATCTCATCATTGAGAAAGGTTGTGTTTACATCCATCTGATGTAGTTCCCAACTCATGGATGATAGTACAGATGGAAGTGTATTGGGATATTGGATCAAATGTCTCATCATAGACAACTCCCTTTGTTTGTGGGAATCTTCTGGCTACAAATCTCTCTTTATGTCTCTCGACACTTCCATCAGATGTAGCTTCACCATGACAAGAATACTCAGAATCAATGATGTGGCTCATGGCTGAAAAGTAGCTTAAAGGTATCTTTGGTCTCTCTTGCTCTCTTGGAATGTGCCTTAAGGAGCTGCAAGTCCCTCTGCCCCTTGCAGAGTTTGTTGAGCTTAGATAGGCCTTTCATGGCCTACTGCAATGTCTCTGGGAATATCTACTGGAGTAACTGGATCAATAATTGTCTCCCTCTGAACTACTAAAGGGGAGAAGGTATTTGTTTTTTCCTTCTTCTCAAATATTTTTTACTTCTTCTAATTCAAGTGACTCCCTCTTAAGTTTGAAGGAAAAACATCTTCCTTTATTGTTAACCTGCCTGGAACAAGGAAACAAACGAAAGGAAACAAGACAAGAATATCTCGGAGATTCATGAATACATCTCTAGAATCAAAACAATTTAAGCATGTTTGGCCACTGTCATCAAGGACTGATAAGATGCCTTATGTAGTTGCACCTCCGCAATATTGTAAGCCCCAACAGGTAGGGCTTTGTGAAAATAGCGTGAATTCTCGCCATGTGACTGGCAGTCGTAGACTAGTTCCATCGGAGCACTAACTATCAACTGCTCCGATTATCGGAGGACTTCCTTTTGGATTTGTCGAAGGCACCGGAGGTGTTGCCATTAACCTCGTCGATCTCATTCGGGGCACTTGCTCTTAACATCGCTTATCACTTTGGAGAAATTGTTCTCATGTTAGCCGATAAATTCAGCAACGTTCTTCTCAACTCCTCCAATGCTTCATAACTGTAATTGTTGTGATCTAATTTTGAGTGGGTGTCAATTTGCATTATCTATCAAGAGGTATTCCACCCTTTTCTTCCCATATACACCTTTATTTAATAATCTGTCTGGAACTCGTCTTTTTTATTGAAGAGAGTGGTTATCAAAAGTAAAAATCCCGCCAATGTGAAATCATTCTGGCGGTACCTCAAATCCTTTGCATATGAGTTATCTCGTTCTCCGAGAAAATTCTCGTTCTATTCTTGATTTAATGGAATGATAATTTTCCCCACCTTTTTCACGAAATCATTGTCAGCACTAGGGCCGACTAATAATCTCTTTTTATAGCTTGGTCGTCGCATGATATCATGGCGAGAATTAATGCACGAGTTGTGCTCTCTTTACTCCCTCCAGCACGCCTCTTAACCTAATCGGGGAGATCGTTGTGCTGACAGTATACGATTTAGCAGTGTGGACGAGCAGCATGCGAATTTCTCTCCTCTTATGGGTAGAACAACGTTCCATCTCGCTGTATGTGGGTCGTTTTGAAAAGGGAAGGCGAATGGATAGTGGGGCGTCCCCTCCACGTAGGTGGAAAACCCTAAAGATGCACATCCTCTATGTAAATCGTGTGGCAGGTTAAAACCCTAACATTTGTAAGTTTTGTGTAAACGTTGGGTGTGCGCCAGTTACAAATCATATTGCTGAGATCGTTGGAATGCCACGGAAGAACAAAGAGATACAGGTGACATTTCCATGTTTATACTGATGAAGTAGCGTTGTAATATGATGGCCTGCGATTTCCAATTGACGGTGATATGGTGAACCTCTCTGCGCTGACTTTAACCTTTCGAACTCCCAGACTGCAAACCCGTGGCTTCATCACCCCATACAGGAGCACAACATTCCATCTCCGTCTCAGAGAGGAACAACACACTCATTTTCCATCTCCGTCTCAGAGAGGAAGCATACCAAATTGGTGTATGAGACCATACCAAATTGGTGTATGAGACCCCCTTGTTTGTGGGACAAGGGACCCCCCTCCACCGTGTATGAGACCATACCAAATTGGTGTATGAGACCCCCTTATTTGTGGGACAAGGGACCCCCCTCCACCCAGCGATTTGACTGCCCTACCCCCCTCTGGATTTGAACCTGTGACCTCTTAAGAGGAAACACATGTTCTTAACCATTAGGCCCACTCAAGCTGTATTACTAGGTGGAGGAAAAGATCATGAATACTTTCTAACTTTATTTTAATCAATTCAAGTATAGGTATGGCTATCTTCTCTTGGGAGCTGGGGGAATTGTTCATATTAATTAACATACATGGTCTTTGTGAAGATAGAGTGGCATTTTCAAAGGGTCTTTATTCCCAAGAAATAATGAGGCGGGGGAATATAATCTTAGGAGGGAACCTAAATTTCACCCTAGGTAGAGATCTCTTTGAGGAAGTGCATTGCACCTAGATCCTTTGAATGGTTTCTTTGAGAGAAATGGAATATGTAGGGTTGATTGATGTTAAACCTATTAAACTCACTCCAACTTGGAGGAATATGAGGTTGGGGGATACCATAGTAGCAAATGGATAAGTTTCTTATATCATATTCTTTAGCCTATGATCAAATAAGGATAAGACAATGGATTGCAATAAGCGTGGATTCTAATCACCTACTATATTTAATTGAGATGGAAAAGAAGGGAAAAAATCCTCCAATTCCTTTTCAGCGCAATCTGGCATGGCTCGAGGAAGAATAGTTTCACAATTTAGTTAAAGAAAAATGGATCCCTTGTGATGCCTCCCTCGGGGAATCAAAAAGTATTCAATTTGAAGATGATTTGAAGGCTATTAAGAAGGATTTTTCAACCTCACCCATGAGAAATGGGTTAAGGATGACATATAATTTTGTATGTGGAAAGAAAACTTGAGTAGTTACTATGTGGTGAGATAGTTGGATTTTCCAATGAGTCTTTTAAGGGACAAATTAGAGACTTGCAATAGAAAAAAAGGAGATTGCTTGCTAATTAGGAAAACACATGGAGGCTTAAAAGTAGAGCATTGTGGCTTTCAAAGGTTGACAATAATACAAGATTTTTCCATCAATATGCCAACCATAGGAAAAATGTAAATACAATTTGTGAAATTGAAAGGGAAGATGGGTCCTCAGTTCATAGCTTTGAGGACATTACTCAACAAGGGGTGGAATTTTTTATAGGAATATACAAGGAGGAAGAAACACTAGTAAAAAATGGGCAATTAGTGACTACGTGACCAAAAAATTTAGTCACGACACTTTTTTAAAGTTAAATACTACCAAATTTGAGCAATTTTAAGTGACAACTAAAAATGACTAACTTAAATGACTAGTTTAGTCCAAGGATAAAAATACGACTAGATAACAACTACATGAATATGAATTAGTAGTACTTATGTCAATTACCACTACCGCCAATTACTAGAAATGACACCGACCTATATGAATTAGTAGTATTTCTAGAAATGACCACTACCTCCAATTAATTGAAATGACACTGATGTAATTAATTATATGAAACAGACAATTATTGCTTATAGTGCTAGTTCTTTGTTTCCCTTCATTCCATTGGAGAAATTTACATAAATAGTTTCCAAATAACCCCTTACTTTTGTTGTTATTGTAGGGATCTAACCATCTCACAAAGAATCTGTAAGATTCAATTATGGAATCTAGAATAAGATGGATCAATATCTTTATCTCATGGGTTGGTTAGATTCAATGGAAAAGTCTTTAATGTATCCATTTATTTCTACCACCCCAAATTCTAAAAACAACAAAAAATTACAAGGATCAATGCATTTGAGACCCATTCTCCTCATAATGTGAACTTGAATGACACTATCCCTTTCTCCCATGTCTATTGTAATACCTCGGTTTCAATCTGGAGAATTAGCAGTGTATTTTTGTTTATTTGATGAAAGACGTACCAATATTCCCACAGCCTAAGTATGTGGTTAAAGAAGCATACTTTATTGAAAATGCATAAATTTCTAAAAGAAATATTTTTCAAACCCTATAGTTATGGATTTTCATATAGTTAGAAGAGGGTGGCCCCATCATCTCAGAAAGGAGCAACTCATTTTTAATTTTACACAAAGTAATTAGCTGTAGCATAAGCCCCTTTTGACATACAACCTTTTTAAAACTTCATTGCATCTTTTATAAGTGTGTCTCCCTAATGACATCATCTTTTGTGATTGATAGCTTCACTTTACCATGATGTTTAAAATTGATCTAAGGGGATGCACCTCTCTTTTCCATAATTAAAACCATGGCCAATACACCTCTCTTTGCCATGATTAAAACCATGGTCGATACACCTCTATTTTTCATTATTAAAACTATGATCGATGCATTGTAGTTAATAAATTACTAACAGATAATTTTTTCAATGGATATGCATATAGTTTGAGCTATGAATATGTCTTAGGATCCATATGTGAAAATTTTCAAATTCATGTAACCATCTGAAGGGTGTAGTTGGTGCCGAACAAACATTTGTCGGGAAGGAGGGCATTTTCAATGTTTGAGAGGTAATTTTCTGTGTGATCTGGTTGAGGAGAGGGGCTTTGGGGCTCAGCCTGAGGGAAGGGGTTTGAAGGTTTATTATATGTTGCAGGTGCCATGGAAAGAAGTTCCATATAGAGAACATGGAGGCTTTTGAAAATGCATACAAGGAAATCACATTTGGCAGCTAATTTGGAGTTGAAATCCCCTACAGAATTGGCACAGGTTAGCATCAAATATTTCCAAAAATTATCATTTACAGAATCAACAAAGGTTAGTTAGAACATGAATGTTAAAATATTTGTAGATTTTAAGTAAAATGATATTTTGTTCACTTATGAAGTAGAAAAATTGTGGTCAAAGGAAATGAATCGGTTAGGTAACTCCAGACATTTTATTTTTTCTGATTCATTGACTTGTATATAATGAAGATCAATATGAAAGTGATCAACCGAAGTAACCGACGGAATGTCGAAAAAAAATCCCTCGTTGAGATTTAGATTGATGTAGACCCATTTTACACTGTTAAAAAAATCTTGCAAAATTGTGTGCTTGCCCGGTTTGGCTCGCTACGAATTAATTTCTCAGGTTGACTTAGGATCAAAACATCTTCAAACAGTATGTCCATATGTCTGTTCCATAGGTCTCATATTTGAGATATTGATGAGAGATCTATCTATGATATGATTTCCATACAATTGACCAAGATCATATTTGTCTAGTGATTCATATTTGTCTATATCCAGCATTAGCCATGTTTGAGGCAGTCATGTTCTAGATAGATGGCATGTCTATGTCTAATCAAACTACACAAGACCATTGGATAAATAACCTCTGATCCGGATTTTATGAGCAGAACGAAATGAATACAGATTATTAACAGGTGCTTAACACCAAATAACAGAGATACAGTAAAACTGGTTTTCTATTCAATAACGAAATAAGTTGAAACTATAAAATGCAACGGAAACAAGCTTGTTGGAATGGTGGCGGCTTATCTCTGAGAAGAGATGTGACGGCAGCGCGCATTCGCAAGAAGAAAATTACAATGAGGCTCTGAAGGACTTTTTACAATAAGCAAGAATGCCAAAAACCATAGACATCAAAAAACATAACCCTAGGAGATGAAGCGCCAAAAGTCATGTGGGCCCCGTTTGGGTAAGTTAGTACATCAACTTCTCGGGGTTGTAACTTTTGCATACGATCTTTGTTTTAGGCATGTGATAGCCCGTTGGAAAGGTATCATCGAGGAGATTCATTTTGGGGGCTCAATCATTCCTTTGAATATCATTGAGGAGCTCAATCCTGAAAAACCTTCATTTAGGCCCTCAAAATATCCTCAGAAGTTAAAACTGCTAAAAATAGTAAATTGCCAAAATTGTCAGAAAACTGTTTTGAGCCACTTGGAAAATGTGGGTGGCCACTGATATCCATATGGATCAATCCTCCCTCATTAGGAAGCAATGGTCTCCATTGCATTGAGGTCCCCCATCAGATGAGGAAATTTTTGTTGAATTTGGCCCCGGGTGAGACACTTGCCTTGGTGCAGGAGCTGCCCTGCTTTGACGACTCGATAAAGTTGGATCCTTTGTTGTCGAGTACCTTTGATATGTCTGTCCACAATCTGATCCCTGGATGCCTGTTATATGCAGTCGGGGTTGAGCTCTGTTGGTGTCAGGTGTTTTTCTACTTCTGAGGTGTCCAATAATGGTGGGAAATAAAGGCGAAGGAGATCCACGTTGAACATTGGGTGCAGGCCAAGGAAAGGAGGAATGTTGAGCTCAAAAGCATTATCCCCCACGGCCTTGGTGATATTGTACAGCCCATAATGAAGTGGGAAAATCTTCTGATGGGGTCCTGTAAAGCATTCTTTCTGCAAGTGCAACCAAACTTTGTCGCCCACCTGAAACTTATGTGGCACCCAATGTTGATCATGGCGATGTTTGTACTTGTCATTAGAATTCTGTAGGATATCCTGAACCTGTTGGTGGATGTGTTAGATCCGCTCAATGAACCGGGTGGCTTTGTCAGCTTCAGTTGGATCAGGAGATGAGTCAGTCGAGGTGACCGCAAGGGGAAGTGCAACATCTATGGGACCCAATGGTTGGAATCCCAACCCCACTTGAAAGGGGATGTGGCCAGTTGAGCTATGCAGGGCTCGGTTGTAGCTATGTTGGACATAGGGAAGGCTCGTGTCCCATGTGTGAGGGTGCTTTAAATTATACATGCAAAGGATATGCACAATCATTCGATTTACAACCTCGGTTTGGACATCTGTCTAGGGTGGAAGGTCGTGGATTTGGTGAACTTGGTGTCCAACAGTGACCAGAAGCTCAACCAGAATGTGCTAAGAAATCGACTATCCCGATCTGAGACAATGGTTTGTGGGATTCCAAAATGTTCCCAACCTCGTTCAAAGAAGAGCTTGGCAGTGGCCTCTGCTATGATGCTCTTCTTGCAGGCAACCAGAATCACCATCTTAGAAAAGCGATCAACAACCACAAAAACACAGTCATTTCCCCGCCTGGTGGATGGGAGGCCCGACATGTAGTCCACTGAGATGGATTCCCATGGCCTGTCAGGAGTAGGAAGAGGGGTGTAAAAGCCTTGTTTCTTAGTGGTTGGTTTGGCAATAGCGTAGGCAGTGCAGGACCTGATATATTTGTTGACCTCCTGTCGAAGTTTCGGCCAGTAGAAATGTTTATGTAGCATCGCCACTGTCTTTTCGACGCTGAAGTGTCCCGCCACCTGACTGTAGTGGGCTTCCCAAATCAACTTCGCTCGCTCACTTGATGGAACACAAATATGGCCCAGACGACACAACAACCCATCCTGAAGATGGAAATTATCAACAACTGTGTTTGCACCCAACATTTGGTAGGTGGTGGCGAAGTCGAGGTCTATCTCATAGAGTTGGGGGCATCCAGATGTCTCATGGCCGCAAAAGTCTAGCACTGTGGTGAGTGTCGCGACTGGTGTTCTGCTGAGGCAATCAGCGACGTGATTGATGCTTCTTGTTTTATACTTGATGTTGAGGTGGAATTGTTGCAAGTATGTGAACCACTTTTGATGGCGATCATTCTGCAATTTTCCCTGTGTCTGCATGAACTGTAGTGGCTTATGATCAGTGTGGATGACTGTCTACTTCCCAAGAATGTAATGTCTCCACTGGCAGCATGCTTGCACAATGGAGTACATTTCTTTGTCGTAAGTAGGGTACTTATGGAAAGTATCTGACAGTGTCTCACTATGATAGGCCACGGGGTGGTCATGCTGAGTGAGCATGGCGCCCACAGCATAGTCTGAAGCATTTGTCTCGATCTCAAAGGGATGTTGCAGGTCTGGTATTGAAATTACTAGGGCTAAGCACAAGCACTTCTTTAAATCATCGAACGCTTGTTGTTGGGACCAGCCCCACACAAATTTGTCCTTACCACCACCCCTGTTTATTTGGCTGAGGGCCCATACAATATGGGAGAATCCCAACACGAACCTGCGGTAGAAATTGGTAAGGCCCAAGAAGCTCTGAAGCTCAGTGAGTGTTGTTGGGGCTGGCCAATCATGGATGACCTCGATCTTGGTTGGATCCACATGTACACCATGTTGATCAATGATGTAGCCCAGGTAATGGACCATGTCCATGCTGAAGGAGCATTTTTCCAAGTTGGCGTATAGCTTGTGCTGTCGTAGGGTGTGCAGAACCTGTTGAATATGTTGTAAGTGTTTGGCCCAAGTCTTGCTGTAAATTAGAATGTCATCCAGATACACCACTACAAAGTATTGGTGAATGGTCGCAGGATATCATCCATCATCCTCATGAAACTGGTTGGATCATTTGTCAAACCAAAGGGCATTACCAACCATTCAAAAATGCCTTCCTTTGACTTGAAGGCGGTCTTCCATGCATCTGTTTGTTCTATCGGGGCCTGGTGGTAGCTAGACTTCAGATCAATCTTACTGAAGTATTTGGCCCCCGTGAGTTGATCAAGGAGTTCATCGATTCTGGGAATCAGGTATGGGTTTCTGACTGTGATTTTATTCAGAGCTCGGTAATCAATACAAAGTCGTCAGGTTCCATCTTTCTTCTGTACCAACACGATTGGGCTCCCGCAAGGTGATGAGTTGGGGCGGATATGCCCCTTGTGGAGCAGTTCTTGGATCTGTCGCTTGATCTCCTCATTCTCTAACAAAGAGAAACGATAGACTGGCCCATTGGGCAGCGGTGCATCGGGGGTCAGATCGATGGGGTGCTTGACCTAGCAGTGCAGAGGTACCCCTGTAGGTGAGGAGAAGATATCTGAGTATTCTTCCACGACCTTATCTACTTGCTTCTGTTGTGTGGAGAGGTCGACCACAGAGACCCTGGATGTGGCTGTGATCTTTCGCTTATTCTGAGAGCGAATAATGAAGAAGACAAACTTCCCCGTCTGAGAGATGACCTTCCTGCATTGCTTAGCAGAGATCAAGGAAATAGCACTATGTGGGACTGCTTTGGGTATACTTTACAATTTCATGTCCAAAGTAATAATAACACTACGAGGCCTAGACTCATATACAGCATGACGTTTCCATAAATAAGGTTGGCCCAAAAGAACATCACAAACTTCGAGAGGAGCAACATCACACAATACCTCGTCTTTGAAGGGCTTGATGTCGTACGACAGTCGGCACTATCAGCTAATGTGGAGATCGCTTCCTTGGCGGAGCCATCCACTGGTGTAGGGTTGTGGGTGCGGCGTTGTTGGCAGGGCCAGCCGCTTGACGACCTCTGCTGAGATGAGGTTATTCTGGCTATCGCTATGAACGATGAAGTGCAGTTGGCTTCCTTTTGCCCACATCTGTGAATGGAAGAGGCACTCTCCTTCTTCTGGCTCATCTATTTCACCAGGATGGAGCTTGGTAGTAGCAACGATGGTACTGGGTTCCACGTCAATGATCTGTCTTCCCCTTTCTGGTTCTGGCTCAGATTCAAAATCCACATCTGATTCAGAGGCTTTCACTTCGGCCACCAGCGACTGCTTTGAGTAGCAGTCGGTAGTGGTATTCCAAGGGATCTTATGGAAGTCGTACCACTTCCCGGTATCTTTCTTTGTCTTTTCGGTGTCCTTCTTTGCTTGTGTCTTGGACTGGTTGTCCTGATACTGTCCATATTTGATCTGTCCTTTGTTTGGTGGGTTGGCGCTCAGGGATGATTTTAAGGATGGAAATTTATTTTAAAATGTAGAAACCTTGGTGAATATTACTAATCCTTCATATGTCAACTATAAATGTTTGGCGATATTTTTTTAAAAATATTCAAATTTCTAAGTATTTTATATAGTTTTTATAAAATTTTGGCGATTTTTAAGGTAAAATAATTTTATCCTATATAATTTGGGCAAATCATTTTTAAAATAGTGAATCTCGTTTTTGGAAAAACCATGGAAAATAGCCCATGAACGAAATTTAGCCCCTAAAATCATCCCTGTTGGCACTGCCCTTTCCTGGATTTTTTTGTGAGGGGTTCCCAGGCCCAAATTGCCGCGTCTTTTGTTTGAGCTTCTGCTCAATTTTGACAGCATATCGGTAGGCCGCGCCCAAGGATGAGATGTCTAGAAATTCCATTTCGGTCTGGATGTATCTATGCAGAGCACCGCGATACTTGAGCACCATATGTCGCTCCAAATCTTTGATACCCAACTTGGTGCGCAAGGTATGGAAGATATTTGTGAAATCTGGCACTTCTTGGTCTCTTTCTTGCCGCAGTGTGGTCCATTTGGTATACAGGTCGTCATAACTTTCGACAGGGTAGTATTGTTCCTTAATAGCATCCCTAAAGGATTCCCAGGTGGCCGTGACTGAAAATAATGAGGTTTCCTCTGTTTCTTTTTTCTCAGAGAAATTTTCCCACGAATCTTTGACATGGGGAATGGCTTTAAGGAGCGCAAAAGTAATCTTTTCTCTATTTGAAAATTTATGGACAGAAAAATACCTTCTAGCAGATTCAACCACTTGTCTATAGCATCTGCATCTATCTAACCTTAAAATATAGGAATATCGAAATTTATTTGTACCTTGAAGGGGGCGGCGCCTCCGTTCGAAGAATATGTGTCGCCTATTGGTAGCCACCAAAGGATTTGCACGAAACTATCCATCATCTCATTCCTCTGTTGCGTGAGGGATTCCTCAATCAATAGTTTGAAACGATCTCCTGTCCCGTCATATTTATTTTCTCCTGCCATGGGAGGTCGCTTGGGCGTGCGAGAGCTTCTGTCCTCAAGAGAAACAAGCTCGAGACCCAACTCTTTGTACTATGACCTTGTTGGGGACAT
Source organism: Picea engelmannii (assembly GCA_009831015.1). NCBI lineage: Eukaryota > Viridiplantae > Streptophyta > Pinopsida > Pinales > Pinaceae > Picea > Picea engelmannii. The sequence goes on from ML808842.1 coordinate 20,851, forward strand.
GCATTAAGACGACAAGGAGCAGACCGCTCTGATACAACTGATTTGGATTTTATGAGCAGAACGAAATGAATACATATTATTAACAGGTGCTTAACACCAAATAATAGAGATACAGTAAAACTCATTTTCTATTCAATAACGAAATAAGTTGAAACTGTAAAATGCAGTGAAAACAAGCTTGCTGGAATGGTGGCGGCTTATCTCTGAGAAGAGATGTGATGGCAGCACGCATTCGCAAGAAGAAAATTACAATGAGGATCTGAAGGCCTTTTTACAATAAGAAAGAATTCCAAAAACCCTAGACATCCAAAAACCTAACCCTGGGAGATGAAGCACCAAAAGTCATGTGGGCCCTGTTTGGGTAAGTTAGTACATCAACTTCTCGGGGTCGTAACTTTTGCATACGATCTTTGTTTTAGGCGTGTGATAGCCCATTGGAAAGGTATCGTCGAGGAGATTCATTTTTGGGGCTCAATAATGCCTTTGACTATCATTGAGGAGCTTGATCCTGAAAAACCTTCATTTATTCCCTAAAAATGGCCCCAGAAGTTAAAACTGCTAAAAATAGTAAATTGCCAAAAATTGTCAGAAAACTATTTTGAGCCAGTTGGAAAAGGTGGGTGGCCACCGATATCCATATGTATCAACCTCCTTCAACAAATCATCTAAGCCAGATCACTATTCAAGAGAGGTTTCCATTAGCATTTCAGTTAAAAAAAAACTTATAGGCCACTTCATCAAATATTGTCTTTTAATAGAATTGTACTTTGTTATCATCTTTTCCCTTTAGTTTGCCCATATAGAATTGTAAATCACATTCATAAATTGTATTTTTTCCCTTTGTTGAAGAAGGTTTATTTTCTATCAAAGGACCCTCACTTCTCTTGTAATGGTTGGGCCAAGTCTCCCACATTAATGGAATTCAGTACAAACCTTCAGAGGGTGCCCTCTTTCACTCTTACTTTCTTAGCTTAGCAAGGTATGTTCTTCAAAGATGTAAATTTCCTGCCAATTACCTATTCTCAACCTTGTTTTCAATTGTAAGAATCCTTCATAACATTGGAAATATAGTTAGGGACTCTATCTGACATAGTGGGAAGCCATCCAATTAGAGGAAAATGAACTTTTTCAATTGAAAGATAATTTATGATCCATTTGAGTGAGGAGATATTATTGTTCAAGATATGGTTCTCATGAATAAGGAAAATTGTGATAATCTAGTTGGATACTTGGCTCGAGTAAATGGGAGTGGTGGACAGAATCCCTTCACAAAAATACTTCCTAGGTACTCCAAGAAGGAAATGTCTAGATAGGCCACTTTTGGATTTCTTAAGATTTCCAATCTATAGTTTGTTGAATTCAACCTCTTAAATCATAAAAAAGAATATGTCCTAGGGAGATGCCATAATTCCTTAGGCACAACGAATTTGCTTTGATGACTACTTGTAGATCTCTAGAATTATCATTTTCCAAAATGGTGAACATCAAATACCACCCATTAACCATGGTCCATAGCTCAGCCAACAGTTTATAAAATATATTTGTCATTTGGTACTACATGTCTCTATGCTACAAGATTTTCCTCTTTGATTTTGTAGAATAATTATGTCATGTTTTTTCTACAGTCCACCACTTAAGATGGTATCCTTTCTCCTTTGTTATGGAAACGAACAACACTTAAATGGGGACCTTATTTTATATTTGGAACATGTCTTA